>CABFWO010005027.1:0-10280 GCA_902155825.1 Timema genevievae
CACCTAGTGTTTCTTCTGACTCCCTTGATGGCAGTTCCAGTTCTGTCCTATATTTACATCTGGTGTTTCTTCTGGCTCCCTTGATGGCAGTTCCAGTTCTGTCCTATATTTACTCACATCTGGCGTTTCTTCTGGCTCCCTTGATGGCAGTTCCAGTTCTGCCCTATATTTCTTCACATCTAGTGTTTCTTCTGGCTCCCTTGATGGCAGTTCCAGTTCTGTCCTATGTTTACTCACATCTGGTGTTTCTTCTGGCTCCCTTGATGGCAGTTCCAGTTCTGTCCCGGGATATGTTGACTTGTGTTTGCGCCTGTCCTATTTAATATGTATCATATTTGTTTGTTTTATCAAATTGTTCTGCTAAGGGTTTTGTTGCAATAAGAGCTCCCTTAATTTAGTCCCAGCTCAGCCAGAATGTTCAAACAAACTAATTAAAAGGACTTTTAAAGCAATCGTAATGCAAATGTTTTGAATTTCAATGGAAATATACTCAATCAATTTCCTGAATCTTATTTGAAGTCAGAAGTGTTTAGTCTTTTACCAAGTGCTGCAAGAAATTTGGCATTTCCCTTGATAAGTTTTCTATTTTTCTGACATACAAGGAAGGACCCAAAAGAAACCGGAATGAAAGCATGTAGCCGTTTCTAGGCGTAGTAGAGAGTTCTCCCGCTAGGTGGGTCTACTATAGACAATTCCAAATCAGTTGCCCAAGCGAAGTCTGCGTAGAAGGTTACATTTGATTGTGTAATGATGTTTTTCTCAACTGTTCTCGTTTGCTGCCTGCGAAATCGTTATGACAGATTTAAAGGAACAAAGAGTGTGTTTGAAATTTTGTTTCCTGCTTGAAAACTTGGCAACGAAAGCATACCAAAAGCTTCAACAGGCTTTCAAGAAGAATGCTATGGGCCGCAAACAAGTTTTCGAGTGGTTTGGACGCTTTAAACATGGTGAGATGAGTGTTGAAGATCATGCTCGTTCTGGGTGCCCTTCATCATCTTAAAACAACGAAAACATTGAAAAAATCCGCCAAAAAATCAACGAGGATTGTCGTTTCACGATCGACAAAATTTCAGAACAGACAGGAGTGAGTTGGAGCTCGTGCCAGCGGATTTTGGCTGAGGATTTGCAAATGAGGGGTGTTTCCGCTAAGTTTGTTCCTTGCCTGCTCACACAGGATCAAAAAACCATTCGTCTGAATTTGAGCCAGGACTTGAAAAATCAGAATGAAAGTGACCCAAACTTTTTGACCAAGGTCATTACAGGTGATGAGAGTTTGTGTTATGGATATGACACCGAAACCAAGCAAGGGTCTAGCCAGTGGAACACCCCCAACTCCTCCCTACCAAAAAAAGCAAGACAAGTGAGGTTGAATGTAAAGACGATGATCATTGTTTTTTTCGATGTTCATGGAACTGTCCACCGGGAATTTGTCCCCCCTGGTTAGACTGTTAATCAGCACTTTTATTTGGAAGTTTTAAGACGTTTGAGGGAGGATGTGCAAGGAAATGCCCGAAACTCTGGCGATCAGGTGACTGGTTCCTTCACCATGACAACGCCCCCGTCTGTGAACTGCTATTTGGGCTCTCAGGGTTGGGCTATCATTCCCCACCCTCCGTATTCGCCAGACCTAGCCCCGTGCGACTTTTTTCTGTTCCCGAGAATGAAAAAAATCTAAAAGGAAAGCGTTTTGATGATGTGGAGGCTGTAAAAACAGCTTTGCTGGACAATATCAAAGTTGAAGAGTTCCAGAGGTGCTTCAAACAGTGGGAAAAAAGACTGGACAAGTGCATCACATCTAATGGAGAGTACTTTGAAGGAGAATGAAAGAATTTTGTAAAAACTTAATAAATTAATTTTTTAAAGCAAAAGTGCGGTTTCTTTTGGTTCCCCCCTCGTATTTTTGTCTTTAGATGAAATGAAGACTATATGAATATTTAGATAGGCACAGATTTTTCTTTGCCATTTCTCCTGTATGTTGACGCATCATCAGTTGTACTGGGTGCGGTACTGTCCCAGCGTAATTGTAAGGTGTCAGGCCAGTAGTTTTCTGTGCAACACATTCCTGGGTGACTCAATGTCACGGCTGATGCTCTCTCTCTCAAGAGTGAATGGGGATGTAGGTCCCCCCGAGATCGACACCTTTTCAGTCATTCATTCAATTCCGGAGTTATTTATTTCTATCAAGGAGTATCAGAGAAAGGATGCTTGGGGCATGGAAATTATTAACAACCTTCTGAATGGCAAAAATGTAGGGTCTGACGCTATTTTTAAAGATCTGTTGGTGATTAGGGTAAGAAAATGGTCGCCCCGGCTCTAGTTGCTGATTCTGTTGTGGGTGGTCATTTTGGCATAATGAAAACTTACTACAAAATCTGTAAATAGTTTTTCTGGCCAGGTATGTACCAGGACATAAGAAGTGTGTCACTCAATGTTAGGCCTACCAGCAAGCCAAACCATCTCAAAACTCCAAATTTTGTTTTCACTCTGCGGATATCGCCCAACGCTCCTGGGAGGAAGTGTTTAAGGATTTCGTGGGATCCCCCTTGCTTGGGTTTGTTGAATGCCTTCTCCAAGCTTGTTTTTCTTCTCCCCTTAAGAAACATGAAAGCGAGCACTACCGCCAGTACGTTTACCAGACGCATTTGGGCGGTGTTTGGTGCACTGTGGGTGGTAGTGACTGACAATGGGCCTTGCTTTTGTTCGTCTAAGTTTAAGAGCATGTGTTTTGGGTGGGGCATAAAACATATAACTACCAGTCCCCATTATTTCTGCCCAAATAATGTGGCGAGGTTTAATCGTAATCTTAATGTGGCCTTATCTATCTTTCATGGGCATACGCAGATTCAATGGGTTCTGGACATGGAATTCATGAATGTGGTATCTAACTCTTCTTACCATAAATCTACTAGGATACCTCCAGCTGCAGTTTTATTTGGGCGGGAATTATTTTACCCTTTGCTAGCTTTGTGGGCTGTGGACCCGTTATTGGGTGAGGTTGAACCCTGGCAGATAAGTGCGGAGATGCTTTTAAAAACTTAAAGAAGGCGGCCACTACGCATTTTAAAAGTAGGAACCCAGTCTCGTTTTCTGTGGGGGACTCTGTGCTTTGTCGCAACTTCCACTTGAGCTCCGTGGCCAATAAGACCATGGCTAAGTTGGACGGGAAATGGACTGGGACATGGCGTGTGTTCATTACCGCTGTGACTGTATTACTTCAAAATGTGGTGGATTCTGCAGCCACCAGGAGGTGTCCCGTCAGTCTAAACAAGGCACTGCCGGTGGAGATTCCCCTCTCCTTGCCCGAGGAGAGGATAGGTTAGTTTGCAAGGCGGTATCGTTCTCATATAGTTTTATATGTTAGTTGGTTAGATAGATCTAGGATACAATTGTTTTGTAAAGCTAAATTTAGCTATGTAGCTTAGGACCATGTTAAGATTTAGACTTAGCTCACCGCAGGAATGTATACTGATTTGGACTATTTAGTGATAAACTCTTTAACTTATTGTATGACAGATTGTCACGTTGTAATGGCTCTTAGTTGCAACTGAAGAAGAACTTGGTGGTGATCTGGTGATCTCCTGAACTTGGTGGTGATCTGGTGATCTCCTAAACTTGGTGGTGATCCGGTGATCTCCTAAACTTGGTGGTGATCCGGTGATCTCCTAAACTTGGTGGTGATCCGGTGATCTCCTGAACTTGGTGGTGATCCGGTGATCTCCTGAACTTGTTGGTGAGCCAGTGATCTCCTGAATTTGGTGGTGATCCGGTGATCTCCGGAACTTGGTGGTGATCTGGTGATCTCCTGAACTTGGTGGTGATCCGGTGATCTCTGGAACTTGGTGGTGATCCGGTGATCTCTGGAACTAGGTGGTGATCCGGTGATCTCTGGAACTAGGTGGTGATCCGGTGATCTCTGGAACTAGGTGGTGATCCGGTCATCTACTGAACTTAGTGTTTTCTAGTTTTTTTTATGCCGCCAACCTAATCCCGTATTAAGAATCGTCTTGAAGAGGATGGAGCCTGGTTCCAAGGTGGTTGTACTGGATCCATGAGTCTCTCCTGATGTCCAAATCTGTCTGTTTCCGGAACATGAGAATGTGTCCTGGCTGACAGTTGGTCTCGCAGTGAGGTGCCTCCAGCCCAAACTGCTAGCTAGCGTATTACTCTACACTGCAGTCGCTCCAGGGTGTAATAAGGAGCTCATCTTCCTTGTCCGCAGTATCAGCCTTTAGTATTTCAGTGCTCTGTGTCTTTCACATTGTTTATTTCATCGTTGAGTAAATACATATATGCTCATTTCCGTCTGTACTCGTTTATTTGCACCAGTTTGTTGCTTGGTAGTAAGCGACGCTAGCACTACCAGGAAACAGTGTGTGAAAGAGAAGATTATGTATATATATTATTGTGTTACAAATGTACCAGTAGGTTTGCGTTTTGTTATTCTGTCATCTTACTCCCCCTACTTCAAAAGAACAAAACCCTGATGGAGGTGTTGAGCGTGAAGTTCAATTTTATCCAAGAGGAAACATTTACTCCTTTTTCCAGTGCCAGCAGTGTAAAGTGTAAACCATGTTTCTAAGTGTCTAAGACATATTGTGTCGATCATTCTTTCCTGTACTTCGCTCCAGTCCATATACAAGTTTAAAATAAGAAATACAGAGATCTGCTTTGACGGACACCTCTGATAGCGGACAGTAAAATCTCCCAACAGACACCTCTGATAGTGGACGGTTAAATCTCCCCTGATGGACAGTTAAATCCCCTCTGATGGACACCTCTGATAGTGGACAGTTAAATCTCCCCTGATGGACAGTTAAATCCCCTCTGATGGACACCTCTGATAGTGGACAGTTAAATCCCCTCTGACAGCGGACAGTTAAATCTCCCCTACAAATCAAGATTGGCTATAATGGTGAAAAACCTTCGCAATAGCTAGGGGTGTGCGAAGACAGTTTTTTCAGATCAAAGCAAAGATGAATAAAAAAAACCAACTAATAATAGTTCTGAAAACAAATTATTTTCCTAAAAAACTTGCGAGCTTTTAGCCTTAATATATTTATATTTATTTCAAATGTTATTTCATTGATAAATTTTATGTGACTTTTACTAAACTCATAAAAAATTACAATTAAGCCTAATTATGTAATAATACACAGTAAGACATTAACCTTTTAAAAAAATATATGTAGGCCTTTTAAAAAACATTCACTTGGTCATGTAAATAGACAATTATATTTTATAAAACAAAATATATACTATATTAGAATAGGTTATATTCTAATCAAACAGTTTATAAGTTATGGTAAAAAAATGGTACATTCTAAGAAAATAAAGTTTCCTGAACTATATTCTTGTCTGGCAGTTACAATGTTTCCTGAACTATATTCTTGTCTGGCAGTTACAATGTTTCCTGAACTATATTCTAGTCTGGCAGTTACAATGTTTCCTGAACTATATTCTAGTCTGGCAGTTACAATATTTCCTGAACTATATTCTAGTCTGGCAATTACAATATTTCCTGAACTATATTCTAGTCTGGCAGTTACAATGTTTCCTGAACTATATTCTAGTCTGGAAGTTATAATGTTTCGTGAACTATATTCTAGTCTGGCAATTACAATGTTAACTGGACTGTATTCTAGTCTGGCAGTTACAATGTTTCCTGAACTATATTCTAGTCTGACAGTTACAATGTTTCCTGAACTATATTCTAGACTGACAGTTACAATGTTTCCTGAACTATATTCTAGTCTGGCAGTTACAATGTTCCCTGAACTATATTCTAGTCTTGCGATAACAATGTTCCCTGAACTATATTCTAGTCTGGCAATTACAATAATTTCCTGAACTATATTCTAGTCTGGCAATTACAATATTTCCTGAACTATATTCCAGTCTGGCAGTTACAATGTTCCCTGAACTATATTCTAGTCTGACAGTTACAATGTTTCCTGAACTATATTCTAGTCTTGCGATAACAATGTTCCCTGAACTATATTCTAGTCTTGCGATAACAATGTTTCCTGAACTATATTCTAGTCTGACAGTTACAATGTTTCCTGAACTATATTCATAGTCTGGCAATTACAATATTTCCTGAACTATATTCTAGTCTGGCAGTTACAATGTTTCCTGAACTATATTCTAGTCTGGCAGTTACAATGTTTCCTGAACTATATTCTAGTCTGGCAGTTACAATGTTTCCTGAACTATATTCTAGTCTGGCAGTTACAATGTTTCCTGAACTATATTCTAGTCTGGCAGTTACAATGTTTCCTGAACTATATTCTAGTCTGGCAGTTACAATGTTTCCTGAACTATATTCTAGTCTGGCAGTTACAATGTTCCCTGAACTATATTCTAGTCTTGCGATAACAATGTTCCCTGAACTATATTCTAGTCTGGCAATTACAATATTTCCTGAACTATATTCTAGTCTGGCAGTTACAATGTTTCGTCAGCTATAAAAGACCCTTTCCCCACACACACTTGTAGCAGGTATTTGATGGCTATCTTGGAGACATTAGGGTATTTTAGAGAACCCTCTTCTCTCCCCCAGTTATAGGGGTTCGTTTATCTGGAACTTGTGGTTTGTTTAGGTAATCCTTCACTTAACTATTGTTGTCTATTGCCAGTTGGGTGATATATAGTATGGAATCGTAACTTGACCATAGTCCATAACTAGAGGAGTAGCACAAGGTTTATTTATCTCTTACATTAGGCTCTAAAGGTGATTTGTCACTCAACTTCTTAACTTCTTTGCTGGCATGTTTAATGCCACTATCATCAATCAACCTAGGTCACATAGCATGTTATACTCGCTGGAGCACCTTGTATCCATGAAATGAATTAACTCAAGTACTGCAAGTCCCATCTCTTCCATTACAGTATGTTATCTTTTACTTGTGGATGAACTACGACTGTAATGCCCCACAATTGCTTTTGCCTTTGTCAAAAGCATACAAACCCCAGGACATTTTGCTTTGGCATCACAGATAGCCAATTGTAGGGAATGAGCAAAACATGTAATGGAAATAAACAGGGAATTAACTGCAAAACTAAAGTTTGGAGCATTATCGCTGACACAATATATTGGAAGTGTATTTTCATTTAAAGCAATGCCCCATTTACAAACAACCTCTTGCAGTGTAGCTCTGATGTTCACAGCTGTGTGTGAGATTCACCAAGTAGTACGGTGTTCATTGTAAACGACTTGTACTCAAAGTCTGGTTTTAAACAATTACATGTAAGACTTTTGTAAGTGTCGTGTGCACGGGACATCCAACCGAGATAAGTGACAAAGCAAAAAGTTGTGGTAAATAAGATGAAATTTTAAATCTGTTTTTGTTTCATCATAAAGTGCTGGCACATAGTTTCGTGAAAATGTGGTGCTGCAAGGAAGTTAGTTGTTCGGCACTACATGTTTCTAAGTTGATGAAGTCTTCTTCCTTGACAAACTCGTACGACAAGAGACCCAATGCCAACATTTTTGCCATTTGCTTTGTAATTTTGTGTACTACCGGGTTGGTAGGCTGTATGATCAAACCTTTCTGAAAGGCACCTTGAATTGTTGATTGGAATAGAGTTTTTTTTTTTATGAGAAACTTGAAATTAAAAATTTAAGTTAAATTTTCAACAGATGATAAAGATATTAGGCTTAAATGCATTAACATGATTATATAGTCCTAGCATTTGAGGTAATTTAAACTTGATAAACTAACAAAGAAGGGATATGTAAAATCCATATTAGTGTTCAATCTAACATATTAAGATAAAATGTAACTCCAGCACAAGCTCTAGATAAGCTATCATAGTTATTTTTATTTCAGTTTTAAATAAAAAAAGAAACTCTTTTAGTGTTACAAGACAAATATGCATTGTTTTAAAAAGAAACACGCGTTGTATCTCGTAGCAATTAAGTCATGTCCTAGGCTAGAAGATGGCAGGGACTATCCCTAGGTCTGAGGATAGTGCGGTAATGTTAGGTTCTCTTAAAGAGGCAGCCATTCCCTTTTTGTCCAGTGTCAGCAGTGTAAAGTGTGAACTGTGTTCTTCTCTTCACTGTAATATGTTTGTTCCTTTCTACCTCTCCTGAACCTTCTTCCAAAAATAACAAAATACCTCAAAAAGGGAAAAGAGGTTTTCCTCAAAAAGATATAATAATGACAATGACAATTTTAAACCTGGTATCAGATAGCCATGCTCAACTAGAAATGTGCTGGGCCTATTATCCCTTTAGATCAGTACTGGGACAAATCCACTATTGCACCTATGAATCCCAATTTTACCTTTGAATTCCAAATATTGAATTTGAATACTAGTCTTGGAGAAAATGATCAACATAAAAGTAAAATAATATTGGTTATGTCTATTAAAGTTTTAATGACATTTTATGAACACTTAAATCAAGATTTGTTTTAATGGATTTCAACAACAAAAATATCATCTCTGCCTTATTCAGTGAAACATTCTATGGAATGCAGTAGACATATCCCTGTTGCGGCAGTGAGAGGGAGTTTTACACAATTTCCTGTCATTTGTTTTACAAGTTAGATGTTAAATATAACTTTTTATTTGCTCTCACTTAGCTAAGAATCACAGTTTTTATTTATATTAAATGTACATATCAACGAATCATGTTTACAACCAGTCTACAGTAAGCAGATCTTTCAACTGAGATCTCTGACAAAAGATAAGTAATGTTTAGTCACACAAATACAATAAACGCAACAAGTCGTGTTAGCTCATGCCACAGCACAGTTTCAGTCTCACGCCGTGCAGTTCTTACCTACCTGAACCAGAACTAGACTTGTTCTTTAGAACTGTCTGAACTATCTTACGACCCAAGAGATCCACCGCTAGAGTTGGGATGGTTTCTTGGTCCGTGTCTGAGCTTTGCTCGCTGTCACTCGAGTCAGCGTACGTACCCAGTCCAGGCAAGATACCGATACACTGCATGCTGATGGCTTGTGGGTCTTCTTCACTGTCAAACTTCCGCTTCTTGTTGCTTGGAACAGAAACACAATCATTATTACTTTCCTGTTGCTTGGAACAGAACAACAACTATTAGCTATAATTTCCTTGTTCTGAAAAGTTTACTTGTAGTTAACATTGGGAGTAGCTCGAGGCACACAGTAAACAGAGTTGTACATCTTCTATCCTTCACATCTACTGTCACAGTCCGATGGTTTTCACTCACCTCAGAGGTTCTGTCTCATTATCCTCCGGACGAGCTGCAAATGTTCTCCTTGGAGTTATTTCACCATTCTCTGTTTCACCATTTGTTGCTGTCAATCACAATTTGAATAATCATTAAAAATGTAACATTTCCAAGGGAAATGAAACATTAATTCATATTAAATAATGAATTATCAATCATTTTATTATAAATATAATATGGATGATGGGCTGAAAGTTTGCAAAATAGAACTCTCTAGAAGTTTCTAATTTCAACGAGAGAGAAAACCTAATTTATAAAAAATTAAGATTGATTTAATGAATTTTTGAGATAATAATGGCAAGAGAATCATATTATTAATCTTTTAAATTTTGATTTTCTTCTAAAACAATGTTTTACTCATATGAGCCTCGAGTGTTTATAAAATGTTTGTTTTTATTATGATGTTCTTAGAAAAGTGCATCCCTAGATTTCCATGTCTTATGGACATTTATTCAATAAAACAACCCGTGTAAAAGTTCTCTTTGCCTCAATCTTAAGTTTGGAGCCAGGAAATTCCCTTTCCTGAGCTTGTTTCAATGCATGCGGGGTAGTAAGATAACTTTTACTATTCCTAAGAGGTTACTTGTAATAAAACACCGGGCTGCTGAAATTAAGAGGGTACCAACACCTGCCTGGGTAGAAATGGAGTAGAACGTGTTTCAATAAAACATCAACAGACACAAAAACACAACACGTTAGAAACTAACTTTCACTACCACTGCCAACTTCCTGTCATTGACTGTTGTATCACACAGATAGCAGCACTTGACCAGACAGATAGATCTAAGTGTGTTGGTTGGAAGGACACTTCCCATGTCCTTAGTTGTGAATGGTCGCAGATACCTTGGTTGAGGATTAAACCCCCTGCTGGTTCTCTGTGACATGTTGACGACCTTTAATGTTCTCTTATGAGAGTGATGAAATGGTTGCCTCTAGTTTGTCTTTGAGGGGGTAACTTATTCTTGTGACAAGTTTGTACAAGGTATTTGTGTTTCAGGTGGTACTGTTGCAGGGGGCTATCCATAAATTATGTAAGGACTTTGGGATTGGGGCGGGGGGG
>CABFWO010005027.1:10334-54462 GCA_902155825.1 Timema genevievae
GGTCAGTATTTTCTTACGTTTTCTTACAGGGGCAGTGGGCGGTTACGTAAGGTTTTTGTCTTTGTTTATGGTGTAGCAAAATCTAATAAAACACTTCTACAGACGTGCGATCAAAAAGGTTGCACCTAGCAATTACAGCTATACTATACATACACAGTAATAGACCAATCAAGGTTCAATTCGTGCTCAAGAGTTAATCCATCTCGTATTTTTTTCTGCTAGTCACAGATCCTTGCAAGTTAAACACATCTTTTGGTTTGAGTGTTGTCAAATAAGAATTCCACTCGCATCGATATTAACAATTTATTCAATTTCTAGTGGACGCAAATATTAGTACTTTATGTCATCTGATTCAGGTGATGTATACCAATGATTTTTTAAATCGTTTATGATCGCATTTTCTAATACTAATGCAAAAAAAGCGTACGAAGGATGGAAAGAAGCCAAAGAAGGTTTCCAAAGTGACAAGAAAGGATTTTCAGAGTTTATTCAACAGCGTATTAATGCCTACACTATTAAAAGTGCCAAGAAAAAAGTTACTATCGTGGGTTATTTTACTAAAATGAAGGTAAATTCCAAAAAAATATTCCTTTATTTAAATGAAAGTTATAAAATGTGAACATTTCTGGGAATGTACAGGGGTGATTGATAAGTGTGTAGTAAAATGAACTTATGTGATTCCTCGTAATTTCAAATAATTATAATCAGAAACCTAAACCTGTGTATGTGCATTTTAACATTTAATTAAATTGTTTATTTTCACATTTTTTTATTATACTAAAAATGTCTGTACAAAAGGTATATATATGATTAACCTTAATATAATATAGCAAAGTTATAACGTTTAATTAGCGATTAAAATTTATGTTTAAAATGTTTCAATCTACAGAATTCAATTCCTACAGAATATTGAATTGTGAGATACTATTTATTTTTTATATTGTGAAAATCCAATTTAAAAAAATAATAATACAAATGTATCTAACAATTTTGTTTTAAATTGATATTTAGAAACTGTTTGACCTCACGAATAAAACTGTGTATTTGGTTTTGGGCAAAAAATTTGTTGAAGGGCTATTTACTGATCAGTATTTTTAGAAAATTTGAAATATTTCAAAAACAGCTCTAACGATTTGGTTCCAAATTGGTATTTGGGGAATGTATGTCCTTACAAAATAAACGGTATATTTATTTGTTTTTTGGGAAAGATTAGTTTAAGGGTAGTTTACTGATGACCTGTTTTCTAAAAAAGTGAAATATTTTTAAAAAGGCTTTAAAGATTTGGTTCCAAATTGGTATCTTGGGAGTGTTTTACATGACAATAACATTGTATACTTGTTTTTGTGATTAAAGTCAAGCATATATCTAAACATATATATATATATATACCTATTAATTCTAATTTACAATAGGACCTCCAGATATCAAGCTTCCATGTATAGAAATTCTCGATATATCAAAGTTTTGACATCTACATAGAAAAACTGTTTCTATACATCGAAAAAAAATTCTATAAATAACATTTTTTTCAAGACAAATCGAGAATTTTCTCCCGTAATTACAATGTTACAAGAAAAATAAGCGAGAAAAAATAGAATTTTTCTTTTGCATATGAATACTAAATAAATAATATGTTTTTTCAAAGTACAATAGGTTTAACGACTTTTTTTTCTTGTTAATTATTGTATATGAACATAGTTTGTTAATTATTGTATATGAACATAGTTTGTTCATATTGTGATTCATATTCACTTATTTATAAGAAAGAGTACAATAATTAGAAAAGGGTTTCTAATACAATATGCTACACAATACATAAGTATAAAAGGATCATATATATATAAGTTTCTATTCCTCTATTTTATTTTATGGAACTATCAATTTTGATGTATGGTATTTTACTGTATTTAATTTTAATTTTAGAGATAGATAAATTTAATATAAAGTAGAAAAAAAATCATTCAAAATATGATTTCTTAAAAACTATATAATTAAGTTAACTACTGAATTCAACTCATATTCCATTTACTTATGATGTGTTACACCTGATTTTATTGCAATAGGCATTCTAAAACTTCATGTCACCAAGCCAATCATGAAAAAAAGCCTTACGTAATTTATGGACAGCCCCCAGGGGAATGTTTGTGCTTGGATCCAACAAGTCTACTGAGCAGATTGGCTAATTGATCATAGGGACTTACATGATTCATTGGGACTTACCAGATTCATTGGGACTTACAAGATTCATAGGGACTTACAAGATTCACAGGGACTTAAAGATTCACAGGGACTTAAAGATTCACTGGGACTTAAAGATTCACTGGGACTTACAGATTCATTGGGACTTACAATATTCAGTGTGTGATGATGATTAGTAATATTTGTAATGAATGGCTTATTGTATAACAATTGTGGTATGAAGGAGAGTAAATGTACTTTATCCATACCTGGAGAGGTTCTTGACTTCTTCTCAGCCGAGCCAGCTGGCCGTTTCCTCACCACAGCCCCGGCAAGGAGTCTGGTCTGGGAGCTTCGGCCACTGCCAACATGACAGAACATCTGTCAGCTTAGTACATTAACAAAGGACAGAGAAAGCTATGGTAACATTTCCGGTTTTGAAATAATTCATAAAATGAGGATAGTGCAGCTCACTCTCCATCTTCACAGTAATGAGCTATAAGGGGGAAGGTAGAGTTTAGAGAAAATGTTTCAGCATTTGTGTGGAGGGAAAGTGAAAACAACCCACCTCACTATACTCGGCTAGGATGATAATATTGACCTCTAAGACACAAGCACAGTTGGCTCCCAGAGGAGTGGGCTGGGAGTGTGAGGGTTGGTCAGGAGGAGCTAAGTCATCGTCAGCACCAGCTGCCTCGGTTAGAAGAGGTTACTACCAAGAGAAGATCTACCTGAGAACCTGTAAGCCGCAGCTCTTCTACTCAGGTCTAGGCCACAACAGGTTTAGTAAGCCTGTAACACTGTATTTGGCTTCCATATTGGTATTTCACGGTTAGCTTTGATTATGGGTTTTGTGTTGTCTTTCGTTGCCGCTTGGAGGCGTGGTTTGTTGCGGGGCTGTTTTTTCACTTTGGTTGAATGTGCAGGGCTGTTCCTTCGAGAAGATGATCTGTGTTAGGCGGTGTGGATGGAGTATAAAGCCACAAACTGTTATCATATAAATTTGACGATATACAAATAATTATTATCTGCAACTCTTAGAACTGTTAAGTTCTTAAAGCTCTATGTATCAACTAAACTGTGGAAATGAAAGCTTCGTGTGAAACTATGCAAAACAATCCACTGGTGAAGTATCACATCTAGCAAGGGAATCGAGCATGCTGCTGGTATTTTAAATGATATGGGAGTTTTTTTTAAACAGCCAGGACAACAATTGTATAATGTTTCTATGATGATAAATGATACATTCTGGAGAACTGGTTAGCTGAGAAGGAGACATTATTTGGTGATACTAGCCAATACTTAATTCGTCCTACATCTACAACCAGAAGTTTTGGGAAGGTGCCTGATCCTATCTGAGAATAGAGTTTAGGTGACCTATTATTTCGATATACCAAGAGTATAGTTTTGTCCTTCCTGTTGGTGCGGCCCGGTAAAGTAAGTGTTATTTTTTTGTTATCATATTGTGTGTGATATGTTATAAAAGCCAGGTCCTATCATTTGAATATAATCACATTTAAACTCATTGTTGTGTGTTTCGGTACACTTCTACTCGGCCCTTCAGACCGGGTAAGGCCATTTTGATTGTTATTTCTTTTGCTATACAAATGTGTGTGATATTATGTTACTAATCTCAAAAGCATATAGTAGGCTACTTGTTGCATTCAGTGAGCATTTATAAATGATATTGTTGTGTGGTGCATTACACCTGTATTCGGTCTTTCACACAGGGTACAGCGATTCCTAAAAACTGTATTGTTTTGTAATATAAAGGGTTATGATATATTTTGTTTTTTTATTCATAATAATTTAAGTATTTAGTCTGTTTTGACCTTCCCTCCCTCCCTCCCTCTCTTCCTCCATATAGACCGGGCATCTGATTTGACAGAGTGAACCAACTAGGGGTCCTGAGACATGGGAGCTACTCCCAAAGATTCTATAAAATGTTTTCCAGAATTGAGCTAGCCAATAAAATATTTTATTTAAATTATTATTTTGTTATTTTCATTAATGGGCGGGTGGGTTTTAAAAGCCGGTGGCCGAAACAAACCCATACTCAAGAAAACATAGGAAGATGCCAAAATTGAAAAATTGTTGACAATTATAAGCTAAGAATAAGGACTATGGACATCGGAACACTAACTGGAAGAGTGGAGGAGATCATAGATTTGATGGATGAGAAAAGAGTGGAGGAGATCATAGATTTGATGGATGAGAAAAGAGTGGAGGAGATCATAGATTTGATGGATGAGAGAAGAGTGGAGGAGATCATAGATTTGATGGACGAGAGAAGAGTGGAGGAGATCATGGATTTGATGGACGAGAGCAGAGTGGAGGAGATTGTGGATTTTATGGACGAGAGAAGAGTGGAGGAGGTAATAGATTTGATGGACGAGAGAAGAGTGGAGGAGGTAATAGATTTGATGGACGGGAGAAGAGTGGAGATCATAGATTTGATGGACGGGAGAAGAGTGGAGATCATAGATTTGATGGACGGGAGAAGAGTGGAGGAGATCATAGATTTGATGAACGAAAGAAGAGTGGATGCCCTGGGCAAGTGGAGAATAGCAGCATGAGAGAAGTAAGAAATGGTTTCGTTCCACATCTGATGGGTAATGATGAGGGGAGAAGAAACAGAGAGTAGTGAGAGAGGGGATGAAAGAGAGAATAATGAAGATGACAAAGGCAAACAGGCGAAGGTTATACAAGTATGTGTCCAGAAGAATAAAAAGACAAGTGTGAGGAAGACCTAGAAAGGTATATGGGAAACAAGTGTCAGTAATGGGGGATCTGATGCAAAAGTAGGAAAAGAGAGAGTAAGGTTTGAGGAGGTGTTAGGGAAGGAAGGATGGGGAGAAAGAAACAAGGAGAGTGGAAGGCTGTTGGAGTTCTGTACATGAAATAAAACGAAAGTGGAAGAAGGAAAGAGACAGTCATAAGATCAGTTGGATGGGGAGTGAAGGTCGATGATATGCTACTTTACCATAGATGAGAAGGCAGACATTAAACATCAAGGTAACACCAAGTGTGTTAGAATGATAGATAAATAAGGAAGGTAGGTGAAGAGAGGATAGGAAGAAAAGGTACTATGGATGAGATAGTTTGAGAAGATATTCAACCAGGAAGAGGAGAGGAATGAGAGTGAAACAGAGGAGCAGGAAGAAATAGCAGAGGAGGAGGAAAGAGGTGGAGGACACATTAAAGAGGATGAAACAAGAAAAATCACTGGGTGTAGACGAAATGATGATGGAAATGAAAAGATACTGGAAAAGAGAATAAGAAATAAAATGAAAAGAAGGTGGAGAGAAAGAGGAACAGAGGTCTACAAAAAACTTGATCTTTGCCATCAGACAGCTGATGGAAAGAGTTGTAATGACAGTGAGAAGCATGTATGAGAGTAACAGGAGCAGTGTAAGAGAGAGAGTTGTTCTATAGGTGTGTAAGAGACCTGCTATGGAGAGTTGTTCTATAGGTGTGTAAGAGACCTGCTATGGAGAGTTGTTCTATAGGTGTGTAAGAGATCTGCTATGGAGAAGTGTCCTGCAAGTGTTGTACAGGGCGTACTTTGTACCTATTGTCACATATGCAGCAGAAACAGGATTAGGATTGAAGTTATCCTGGAAAGATTAGGTGTACAGGGAGTATTGAGATAGTAGAGAAAACAAGACTGAGTTGTTAGGGACATGTAATGAGGATGTAAAAAGAGAGGATGCTAAAGAAAATGTTGAAAATAAGTATGTAGGAAAAAGACTGCAAGGGAGACCAAGAAAGAGATGGGAGGAGCAGATAACAGGAAGTGTTCAGGTGAGAAGAGAAGAATGGAAGAAATTAAAGGAGGAAGAACGGTGGAAGGACAGAGGGAGATGGAGGCATTTTACTAAACTGACCCGGTCGCAGGCTGGAAATAGTTGATGATGATGATTATGATGACAAGACACAAGCAAACCCCACAAGAGAAGATTGTTGCGGGTATTTTGTTGTATTAGCAAAGTATTTACTGAAAAGAATAAGAAAAATATGATCAGCTATTCTTGGGTTGTTAGGACAACATGTTAGTAACTATGTATGTGTATATTTTACAATACAAGTAATTTTTTTCCTGATCACATTTTTAATTGCTGAATTGTGTGCTTAAATTTCAAGTTGCCATTATCTGAAACAAACAACATAGTTATCATAAACAATAATAGTTTTTAATAAATTTTGGACTAAGTTGTGTGAAACATAAAGTGAAACACAAGTGAAGGCTAAGATTAAGAAGAGTGTTAGGAAAGTAAGCGTTCTAAGAAGTAGCACTCCCCTCTGATCAAAAAGGTTGTCTGGGACCGGCCGGAGCTTCTATAACAGGTAATAGCTAATCAGCCTTTACTTTCCTAAAAGCCCTTGTATAAACCACATCTGGCCTTTCAGTAAAACTTGCTGAAATATGGAGATTATATCCAATGAAAGATCAGTTATTCTAAGAAGTAGGAACATTGGTATGAACACGACTTAGAGACCATTATGAATATATTACACTGATTAGGAAATGGTCAGAGTTACCTTTGTTAACCACATTCAGCCTAAATTGTATAGCTAGAACATGAGGATATAATAACCTAGATTATGATGTTTGTGATTGGTGGGTGCGCAAGTGAATGTTACATAGAATGTGCAGTCGTAGTGTGCTTGAGTGTCTTTAGCGCTGGGGTTCAGAAGTTACTTAGCTCCAATAACCCAACATAATACAAGTTGTACAGTTGAAATATTAATTTGTACCTTTGATTGGGCAAAGCTGGTTTTGTGCGTATTTCGGTGTTTATTAATTCTTCAATGTGACGTTCTTGTAAGCTAGCCACAGCGTTTCTAAAATCCTTGATTTCCCGAGCATCCTCTGCAGAAGTGCGCCGTTCTTCCTCCAACTTACTGCGATCTACAAGATCCAGAAACTCAACTTCCTCGTCATCCAGACCTTTGATCATGTTTTCTGGAAACGATAATTAATTGTGGTTACTTAATTTCAAGATACATTTAACACACGGTGAAGATATATCTGGTCCAAGATACACATTTAAACCCACTCACTGAGCTTATGAGCTTCTTCATAATCAAGTTCTCGTTTACGTTTTTGTTCTTCGAGACGGTCAAACAAGGAGCGATGATCAAATTCAGGCTCAGGACAGTCTGGACAAATAAATATAGAATTTAAGTACAAATAATTTTCAGACGTTTTATTTCATTTCAATTAGGTCCCGTGATTTGCAAAAATGAAAATACAAAACATTTTAAACTCTATAAAGAAATTATTATTATTATTAATAATAATAATTAATAATAATAATAATAATAATAATAATAATAATAATAATAATAATAATAATAATAATAATATAGGTGGCCGCCTTGGTAAGCAAGAAATTGCCGCACAGATGTTCAACTCTAACACACTATTATGCGTTATTTCAAAATAGAGTTCATACCAAAATTAATTAGAAAGTTTCAAACAGGGCAATTTTTTTATAATAATCCTTTAGTTTGAGTTCTATTAAGAGAAAATAATGAGTGAAAATGTAGGATTAGCTCATTTTCAAAAAAATTTGTAATATTATTCCCAGAGCCATGCTACCAGGTTGGATGAAAAGGGTTCTAGATTTGTCCTTCTTCTAACAAACACAGTAACTTGTTGAGAGGCTCACAACAGAATATTTTAATATATTTGAGAACTAGCCGAGAGAGATTCCCTTTTTGCCTTGCGATAGTACTTTAGTTTAGTAGTTTTCCCTCCCCTCTTTCTTAATGACATGACAAAGGCTGGTTGTACGTGACGGGTGAAAGAGAGTAAAAACCTAGACAAAGGAGAGAAGTAGTTCCAGAAAAGACACAGAACATGGTATTTTAATTTGTGTGGCCTGACAGCGAGTGATACTTTCTCGCTGACTGAGACGGACACCTTAAGAGCACATACTCACATTAGTAATTACTGTATTTAACTTCATTGTACAAGAGAGAAATAATTGATTTCAATATAGACTAACAGAGACATAGTTATAAATTACCACCGGGCTATGATTTGAACCTTGACCTCCTTGTAATTGGCAATCCAGTCTACTGTAAGACACCTTAAACAATATGAGCTCCGGTCCAAGCAGGGCTTATAGTCCACATGTCAGCTGTGTTTGCTGTCAGTTTCTCTGTGAGCTCATTGACAGTCGACATGTCAGTTCCTCCTGAGAGGTCATCAACAGTCGACATGTCAGCCCCATTTGCTGTCAATTCCTCCTGTGAGGTCATCAACAGTCGACATGTCAGCCCCATTTGCTGTCAGTTCCTCCTGTGAGGTCATCAACAGTCGACATGTCAGCCCCATTTGCTGTCAGTTCCTCCGTGAGCTCATCAACAGTCGACATGTCAGTTCCTCCTGTGAGCTCATCAACAGTCGACATGTCAGTTCCTCCTGTGAGCTCATCAACAGTCAACATGTCAGCTGTGTTTGCTGTCAATTCCTCCTGTGAGCTCATCAACAGTCAACATGTCAGCTGTGTTTGCTGTCAATTCCTCCTGTGAGCTCATCAACAGTCGACATGTCAGCTGTGTTTGCTGTGAGGTCATCAACAGTCAACATGTCAGCTCTGTTTGCTGTCAGTTTCTCCGTGAGCTCATTGACAATCGACATGTCAGTTCCTCCTGTGAGGTCATCAAAAGTCGACATGTCAGCTCTGTTTGCTGTCAGTTCCTCCTGTGAGCTCATCTACACTCAATCCTGATATTCAGCACAAAATGTTTGATTATTTCAATCACAAAATACAATGTTATATCAGATTTATAAAGTAACTCCTAAGTAGCCTAATCTTAAAGCTATAGTTAAGGGTGAATCAAGAAGTTAAGATGATGATAATGTCCTGCACCCATATTTCTAAATGATCATTCAATCAATCAATCAATATGAAAGTGTCATAATTATTATAAAATGTATTATACATAGAAAATATTTCATGTTTATCAATTTTAGGTATAAAAATATGTCTAGCCTAGCTCTGTATGTAAATGTATGAGGAATGATGCATAAGCACCTTATGCATGTGTAGTTTGGATAGTCGATGTTGGTACAATTGTAGGCGACAAGTCTTATCACAAGCCACAGCGTAACCCTATACTAATATCAGCCTTTTCTGTCATCATTTTCCCCGCTCTTCTTACCTTCAGTTGTTTCCCAGAATTAATCTACAGGTTGACTAACAAAGTGTTTGTCAAAAACAGTCCACTGATAATAACTATCGAGTGGTTTGGAATGAAGTTAAAGTATAAAGTTAAAGTAACTAACGAGTTAGAAGTTTTTTGAAATAGTTAAAGTAGTCTATTAAACATGGTTTTAGAGAATGTCTAAAATAATTTTATTTGAGCCAAGGCTTAGCTTACTTTTTATATTTTTAATGTTAGGGACTAGTTTAAAAAATGTTAAGCCCATGTCTACAATTACTATTAAAAAAACCTTTGAAATAAATTATAAAGGTTTATATAGTTCGAAAATGTTCTTGCCTCCGGCGGTTGGAGTTAAGCCCCCCCCCCCCCTTAATCTGNCCCCCTTCCTCCCCAAACACCCAAGTTTTAGGTGCAGGGATTGGGTAAATCATAAATCTCAGCCCCTGCAACACACTAACACTATCATTATATTAGAAAGGAAACAGCAAATACAATCATACTATAATTAATTTATTTTACTACATTCATATAACTCGATACAAGTCCAAACGTAAACCCACCAAGTTAGACCAACACATCATTTGAGCCATGACCCCTCACGATAGCAAGTCAGCCGAGTAATTACCGTAATGAAGGTTAGGTAAAGCTAAGTTGGAAAGATACCTTAATAGTATAGTTATACATTAGTTGGCCTTAAATTTAATAGGCCTATCATTTTGATATGAAACTTATGATGGATGAATTCAAGTTATTTGTTCCTGTGTCACCTTAGGAGAGTTTGGTTTTGAATTCCTCACCATGACAAAGTTATATTTAATAATCTCGAATGGAGTGTAGTTTAATTTCCTGCATTTTTGTGAGGCAGGGTAATTAGAACATGGGGTATTTGGAGCACATGGCAGTATTTTGCACAATTTTTTAGCAATGATCTTAAAAACTTTTATATGACTTAAGCAAACTAGGTACTATCATGTGTATTAAAAATATAGGGGTGTATTACCAAAAAAATCTTTTTTACAGCCAAATTTGTGACAAAGTGTCAAAAAAGTTGAAAAGTAACTTTAAATTTATTCAATAAATATGCTGTAGATAAATAAGTTTTTAATTTTCACAGACCCATTAAATCATAACAATACTAAAGAAGATGTCTCCAAACATATTGTAATTTTTTGAGCCGTACAATTGTAGTTAGTCCCCAACATAGTCTCCATGTTCTAATTACCCTAGTACAGTAGTTTTGGGGTAATTATAACACTTAGGCTGTGGCAATTAGAACATTTGGAAAACATAATATTCTGCTCTGTATTAACCTAAATGTATTGGTCATACACTTGAACTATTTAATGCTGGTTCTACTGCTAGGTTCTTTTGACTAGCCAAAACAAGACGACATTTCTGAGGTGAACTAAGAGTTCATATTCTACGGTCCAGTGAAGCTTATTGGCAATGGTCCATTTAAATTTCATGTGTGCATGCAATAACAATGAAATATAAAGATATAAAGAAAATGTTGAAGTATTCTTAAGTGCATCAAAGACTTTATAAGCATTCTTGGTCATTTTATGTTAAATAGTGACACTAAGTCTTTGTTTGAAATTAGATAAATAATTGATTGTATTGAGAAATAAAAGTTCTACTGTCAACTTATATGAAACTTTATAGCTTCTTTATTTGTTAACATATTTGTTTAAAATTTTCAGGGTAATTAGAACATATAGTGACAGTGCTTCCATTTACCCCAGAATAATTTTGGCACCTATAGTTACAGTGTACTACGTCGTGTTCCAATAACTCCATATGGGGTAATTGGAACAGTGTTCACTTAAACATATTTGAAATTTAAAATAAAATACTTTCAATGGAATATAATAAAATCAACTAGTACCTGGTTTAGTAGCAAATATTATTTAACTAAAAAAATAATTATGTGTATATCAATTGCAACGTTCCCCCAAACTTTTGATAAAACCAAAGTTGTTGTTTTTTAGTTTATTTATTCCGGCTCCCCCTCGTATGAATATTGTGATTTTAAAACAGTATGGTTCTTAAGTTCCGTCCGCTCGAATGACAAATTGAAAACCAAACTTGACATGAAATAGATTGGTCCAATGGATTGGTCAGTCACCCAACCCTAACCTTCTGGTTCCTCTGGTTTGCGCACTTTATCCCACTCCTCCTGTCGTACTCTGCGCTGCTCCGTCAGTTCTGCCTCCGAGATGAACCCTGAACTCATATTGACCCTGTTGGACCAATGAATAGAGATACAGGTTAGTACAGCTACATGAGTCAATTCAGATATATGTTAGTACAGCTACAAAGGTCAATGCAGATACAGGTTAGTACAACTACTATAGTAAGTTAACCATCTATTGCTCTCATTCATTACATTGTTGCTAGTATCTGTTCCAGGTGAAAACCAAAGAAACATTTACTTTACTAAAATTGGTCAACCTGTACCATCTAAGTTGTGGCGATAATCAACAAAATAAGTTAAACTCAGTTATCCCCAATTCCTAGAGTTTAGTGGAGAGCTATGATTTTTACTAATTGTTTTACAATTATGTGTGTAAGTTAGGCTAGTGGCGTTTATCAAATTAATCCAAATCAACAAACTTTATGACCTTATTTATTTATTTGACTACTGTTACAAATTATATTCGCCATCACTTTTAATTAGAAACTAACAATTTTCTGTAAATTATTTTCCTAGTTTCATTATTCATTGTTAAATTCCCCCCTTAATGTGAGGCTAGACTAGAAAGAGGAAGTTTGCATATTTTCCAAATTTGGCATTTTTTTCAAGTCATACTTGAGCAGCTATCTGCACATTAACACGCAGCTTCATAGAACACCAGATAAGTTACTCAGAGTTTTTAAAATTCTCTTTTCTCCCGTGTGATGCTTAAGAAATAGTTGCTAGTCTCTACAAATATACCTAGCTATGATTGGAGATAGTTTCTAGTCGCTACAAATATACCTAGCTCTGATTGGAAATAGTTGCTAGTCACTACAAATATACCTCTCTGTTTGGAGATAGTTGCTAGTCACTACAAATATACCTCTCTGTTTGAAGATAGATGCTAGTCACTCCAAATATACCTAGCTCTGACTGGAGATAGTTGCTAGTCACTACAAATATACCTCTCTGTTTGGAGATAGTTGCTAGTCACTACAAATATACCTAGCTCTAATTGGAGATAGTTTCTAGTCACTACAAATATACCTAGCTCTTATTGGAGATAGTTGCTAGTCAATACAAAAATACCTAGCTCTGATTGGAGATAGTTGCTAGTCTCCACAAATATACCTAGCTCTGATTGGATATAGTTGCTAGTCAATACAAATATACCTAGCTCTGATTGAAGATATTTGCTAGTCTCTACAAATATACCTAGCTTGTTTTGGATATAGTTGCTAGTCACTACAAACATACCTATACCCTATGCATGACTTATTTGGTGCTGACTGACAGTTCACAGCTGACAGCTGACTGCTTTGAGACGTTACCAGACCAAATTATTAATCCCTACGTTGAACCATATGATCTACAAAAAAACATGTGTTTAACAGCTGTAACTTCTGACAGTCAAAATTTAGGTATATACCTAAATGTTGAGTGTCAGAAGTCAGCTGTTAGGTGTCAGTCAGCACCAAATAAGTCGTGGAGCTACTGTAGCTCTGAATGGAGACAGTTACTAGTCTCTACAAATATACCTAGCTCTGATTGAAGATAGTTGCTAGTCACTACTAATATACCTAGCTTTGATTGGAGATAGTTGCTTGTCAATACAAATATAGGCCTACCTATCTCTGATTGGAGATAGTTTTCGTTAATCCACCAACACTCCAGTGCCTATGGGGACCACCGCTTTGGATGTTTAAATTGTTAGCTTACAGACTTGAGTAACCATTTTTATTTTCTTCTACCTGATAGTGTTAATCTTCAAATATTTGTTTTGTTAGAGATAATGTTCATTTTGTGAACTAACAGGATACATATGTGACAAACTGCTACTCTGTGATTTAGACGAGAGCAACTTTTTAATACCTTCAATACAAACTTAATGAGAGTACATTTCTCTGTTTTGTTATGATAGCCTATAACAAAGACAAACTGAAAATGATTTTAATTCTTATTTATTTTCTTTGATTATAATACTATCTCTATATTGTATTAAGCCTATTCTTTATCCATGAATCACAAGTGTGTGTAGTCATCCAGTGTAGTAACACATTTCATTTAGTTTTAATTCGATAGAGGTATAAGGGTAATCTGGAAGAAATGCACTTACATTAGATTGGAAAACCACAGTATTAACTCATGTGGAAATCTACCCTTAGTCAGGATTCAAACCCTGACCTCGCCATCAAACTGCGACGTGACTATACGTGTACTTTCCATCCCCTTCCTTTTCGTCATATGCAACATTTTGGTACCTATTGACCTCTTCAAACGACCCTTGTTAAAAGAGTCAATTATTAAACATTGACCTTCTAAATAAAAATGGTAAAAGTCATGAATGAAATTGTAGCTTGGATAAAAAAAATTATACGTTACCGTCAGTAAAATATATTTCCTTAGGTAGGCCTACTTTAAAATAGCTAATGACAGTTCAAAATTACAAAAACCAAATCTACATTATTTTTTTATAAACAATTAAAATTTTACTAAGAAAGTATACACTAAGTTTGTAGTTTGTAAACTTAAGAAATTGGTTTTAAAACAAACTATCAATTGACACTTATTATCAATAAATGTGTATTATTTTATTTGATTATTTGAAGCACAGAAACTACTCACAGATATCTAGACTCTGTCACAGATTCTAGAGCCAAAGATGATAACAGATAAATGTTAATGTACCCAACACATAAGGAAGGGGTACTGCACAGATCACACCAGACACCATTAGAGATGGTCAAGGTCCAGGTTCTACTAAGCAGCCCACTATTAACGAGGGGACACCGTACTAATTAAGAAAGCAAGACATCTGTCAGTAAAAAGAGCCCTTTATTAGCCAAGCTACAAATTAAATTTATTGCTAGCGTACTAGGGGAGAAATGTTTAACTATTGTTGCAATGACTCTTCTACTCACTTGGTAAAATTTAGCCTTGTTTAACATCACCGGAACGCTTGAACTCAATTTGAAAATGTATTATAACTCCAGTAATGAAAATTGAACACTTTCCATTCTTGAACTTTAAATATAAATAATATTTAAGAATAAAAGATTATAAATGTTACCTTTCATTTCAGTAATAGCTTTTCAAACAGTGTACAAATTCTACGATGTAATACAAGTTAAGACTAACCATATTGTTCATTTAAAAGGGCATTTCAATTTAAATGAATGACAAAAGTATAAATGATTGAAATTTAATTAAAATTAATATTTTTAATAAAAATATATTTTAGCCATATTTAATCAAACGTACAAACATGTAAAAATCTTGACTTTTGATTAAATAATTTGGTGTGGGAAATATATTTTGTCCAATAGAGTGCCAGCCATTACATGGCAATTAACCTATAGGGTAGCTGTCCCCAAACTGTGCGCCGTGACGTCCCAGTAAGCTCACAGGGGCGCTGAAGGATATTTAAAATTAATCATTTATAGAGCCCAACCGGTGCACACATCCCATTAGTAATTAATGGATATTTAATTATGATTTTTTTAAATGTAGTGTATTATTTTTCAAACGGACACTAAGCTGTTAGGACAACAAAAGAAAGTTGATTGAACCTAATAGAACTATTGGGTATTTCTTGTGACCATGAAAAAAAAATTACTGCGAGACTTAGTTCACGGTGAAAGTTTGAGAACCTCTCCTATAGGGTATCCACGTCAGGAGAGGTGGTGACATCTAGGAAAAGCTACCATGTAACCATTTGCCAAAACAAATCATATGCCATATATTGAGTTGTTACTTTTGGCAGTCAAAACTTGTATATGGATACCAACATGGATGGTTACAGGCTTGGTACCCACATTCATTATTTTAAAACCTACTGCATTTCCCAAACATTAAAACTGTTCTCAACTCAGACAGTGGGAAATGGCCCACCATTGGATTACCAAATCAAGATTACCACCAAACCTCAATAGAAGATAGTGTCGCGTTTGGGTCAGACGCTAATATTATGTAACGAATAAGAAATATTACAGAGGAATGCTGACTACTCACAACAAATTCTCTAGTTGGGTAGTAAAGGGTCCAGATCGAGCTATAAAAGTCTTTGTTTTGTATGTCATTGGGGCTGACACATTATCATTAATTTTGGAGGCAGTTACGCTGCCCAAAGAAGGACCATAGCAGACTAGATCTTCGGGTCATCAGTAGCACTTGTGATTAGAAGGCAACCATCAAACCCAGGGTCCTGAGTTCGAGTTATGTAGGGGGTTGCGAGCTGTGTCAGTCATTCCAACTGTCTAAGTCCTTACGAGGAAGTCATTTCTTACACGTGCGTGAGCGTCCAATCTCTTATATTCCTTTTATACTTCATTTAACATCACATTTTGTAATATCTCTTAGTATTTTTATCAAAACCAAATTCGTAATCCTAAGTATTATCTCGAACCCACCCAACTTCCTTGCCATCAACTTAAACCCCTCCCGCAAGCTATCCTGACAGATCTGGCCCACAGGAGGGAGGGTCGGCGACAATAGTTTCTTTCTTTCCAATTATTAACCTTTTTATTTATTTTTTATATTATTTCTAGTATTATTAATATTTAACTATAATATTAACTTTAAATTTATTATTATTATTATTAAAATTTTCTTTTTTATTATATATATATATATATATTCCTATTTTATTTCTGTAACGGGATTACCAATTTAGCCCTGTACTGTCCAAAATTGTGGCACTTAATCACTGGACAAGGACACATATATTATACCCTGATATAAATGCAAGTGTATTCATGTATAGATCTCTATGTTTTACATACCACGTCTCGGATACTGCATGGAATAAGACCGGCACCATCAGAAGACTTCCCCTGCCCCACCGTTCTTGAAGCACTGCACTTGACCGGTCCGAGCCTCAATAACAACTGAGGGTAACGCATGGACTAATAGTCCGTTGAAGCCTCGTTTACTTGGGCCTACGTGACCAATACCAAGTAATTGGACTGCTCCCCCCTTCTTTCCTTCCCATGTTGTTTTGCGTTCAAACAATATAAAACTCCTGGGCTCGCTAAGCAAAAATACGATTACAATTATTCATCACCTTCAGGATAGTCGACACTCTCCGAAGTTCTCACTTCAGCTCAAACGCTACCAGTGGTCACGATAATGACGGCGAGGGACCGACCGGACCGGCGAAAGTAATATCGATTTTGATTAATCATTCAAGTTCGTGGGGAATAGGTGGCTATATGGCCAGGCTGGAGTCTTAGATTTTTGTATGAATTGTCGAGAGGATTAGCTTCTCACACTATTAATATTCTTTTTTTTTAGGTTAGCTTTCTATGACTTATTTCACTAGACATGAAGTCATTTAGCAATACACATGTTTTCTGCTTGGTCCTTAAGACCAGCTGTTTAAATGGGGATAGTTCCCACATCTTAGCCCGCATGACCATGTTGTAGTCTGCAAGGCAGTAAGTCAGCTTAGGTTACTTGGCGTGAAGTCATTTAGTATTTCACATGTTTTCTGCTTGATCCTTAAGACCAGCAGTTTAAATTGGGATGATTCCCACACCCTAGCCCATATGACCATTTTGTAGTCTGCGAGTCAGTTAGTCGGGAAAGGGGCTGTTCAGATTGTTCCGGGCCTAATGGTAATACCTAGTTAGGTTTATTTAACTTGTGTTGTTCGCCAATTTCGGTCTCAACTTGTGGGTCACTTCTGCCCATCTGGCATGGCTCATATTATTTACTATATTTAACTTATGTTGTTCACCAGTTTCGGTGATCAACTTGTGGGCCACTTCTACCCATCTGACTTAGACCAATTGTTCATGCGCCAGCTCATGACAAAGTAAGGTGAGAACACTGAATTGAAACTTACCCTGTACTATTAAAATTGTTGTATATTTTCAGCCGATCCATCTATGTCTGGAGCCGACAGCCAACAGATTGGAGCTTACATAACTTAACCTGTCTGTCAAATTAGTGGGCGCTTCACGCCATACTCACGCCTAGAGAGTATTTGTTATTTAACCATATGTATGGCTAATTAACTTGGAACAGTCAAAGGACTTTTTTAGTTTATATTGGTTTGTGTTCTGAAGATGTTCTTTGTACCTATCTCTGCTTTTTGTTACATTAAACTAATTTGTTAAAATGCACTCATATCTTTTCCTTTCAAGTGTCTCCTGTCATGTTTATATACCTTGTTAGCAATCGCTGTCTCTAGTGCTTACTAAGGCAACGGTTCATTTCGATTAACTTTTTTCCGATTAAGTATTTAATTACGTACTATATTTAACTAACCGGTACATTATTTATACATGATAGCAGCAGATAAAGCTTGGAGAAATTTATCTTTACTCCTATAACAATTGGTACAGTGTTTTTCTAACCGTTTCTTTTTTAATTCAAAATGGAGTTGGTGTAAAGTGTATTTCCTCTTCTCTTTTTGTTTGATAAAGGCAACAATGCGGAAATATTATTCAATTTGTGCTAAAATTAGTGTTTAAATGTATGTGTGACTACTTATACTATATAAGACAGAAAAAAGTAAGATGTCACCTTTTTACATTGGATTCTTTCCACATTCTTCCTCTTTTCCTATGTGGGCTTTATTCATTAAATTTACATTTATTAGAATATTGCCTTTGTAAATGAATACTGCTAATACTATCCTGGATTGAAAATTCCATCTAGTTTGTGAGAGTCGGTTCTTTTTTTTTTATCGCATACATGCTCTAAAGTCGCTCTACTCTCTGGCAAAATGTGGCAATCCTACTTAAATTGGCCAAAATAAAGAATCCTCACACTTGTTATATTAGAAGCAGCTTGTTTGAGCAATATATTTAATTGGTGGGCGTAGAGGGTATTTTTTTAATACAATGGCTCCATCGCATGTCTGCACGATCAGTTTGTTGACCGCGTGTAGCACGGACACTTCCTAGCATAGTTTTCAGGCCATAGTAAATAACCGCTTAGGGTGCGCATGCCCTTGAGCATTTAGCTCGCACGAGTCTCATGAACGCGCGTGAACAGGAGACAATGCACCAGTGTGGACGTGCTGTGCTGCACCGAATGAGCGTGCGTGAACAGGAGACAATGCGCCAGTGCAGACTTGTTTCGCTGCACCGAATGAGCGTGCACGCATGCTCACGAAAACTCCACACGCTATCTGTCGGTTGTCTGTAAAGTGCACGCGGCTAGAAGGAAATAAGTTGTGCGCGTGTGCTCAGTGTGGACGGTTTATGTTGATATTCGTACTTTTCGCTGCGTCTGGTATATAGTATTAACTTTGCGTGGGTTCGTGCAGATCCCCAATGAAATGGAACACTGAGAAATTCATCTAGCTAATACGCGAGTAGGGAGCACCCTAAATTGTGGAATCCACAACATGGTACATATTACAACAGAAATACGAAACTTTATGCTTGGGTAGGCACATAAAGACAGTTCTCTATAAGTATTGATGCTCTGAATGTTATATGCTTCTCCCGAATCTTGTGATCTACTGCATTTAAGAATTCAAATTCTTCACGTGTCATTCTGGTGAAGTTTTTTAAAAATGTTTTTTATAAAATATGTTTAACATCGGGGTTTTATAGTGTTTTACGATCAAGCGTCTCACCCATTCTTTTCGTTTCTTCCTATTTCATTTTAAAAATTGATACATCACGAAAAAACTACCAGCCGCTATCACATCCATTGACATACTGAACACAAATCCCAGTGAACTATTTGCCATGCATATGGGAATGACCTGAGCAGCTACACACAACACGAACATACGTGACAACGAACTTCCTCCACATGAGCATGCTCATTTGACTCGTGCGGGAATAATGCTCTAGTGAGGAAGCACCTTTAGATAATGGCAGTTACGTCAGGTTGTCATGGTAACCACCCTATGATGCATTTAGTGCTTGGGTGTTGCAACCATCCGCCACAAAAGCTACAGAGTGACGGTGAGCACATGCTACCATAATTTTACTGGTAGGTCCGCTTTTTGTCTTGGGTTGATACAATTATGGTTTTTCTAATTTCCTCAATAAAATGGGGAAATTATGTAATGGAAAAAAGCTATTCATTTGTGTGAGTTTCAAAATATATTTTATTTTTAATTTGTTTTTGGAGAAGGGGGGTGAGCCCCAGAAACCCCCCCCCCCCTCACGAGCCACCACGTATATATACCCTCTGAAGATCTGTCCTAGTCTGAATAAATAAACTGGCCCACTGCCGTACTCAGACATTTATTTTGGGGGTGGGGGAGGATTTCAGCTTGAGGCGTGTCTTAATCAATCAAAGATGCAAGTCCTTGTCCTTTTTAAATCATGAACAGGTGCAAATTCAAGAAAATCTACATACACTTTGTTTTCCTATAAGTCCACATAATGCACACACAACAATAATCGTTATGTTCAAGAGATCTGTGGTTTCATCAGCTAACACTGTAAAACATTTAGAATTGTTTATTTTATGCACAATTTTTTTATCATGTAATTCCAGATGTCAATAATTTGATTTTGAATTTTTGGACTAATATATTGTGCATTAATTGCTCCTGTTTCTAAGTGATTTCACCAAACTGAGTCACCAGCATGTGCACGTAATCTCAACAATACGATAAAATCCCCATCACTTACATCTAATCCTGTTTGATTACACTTCCTGTGTCACTCATACCACGCAAAGCAATTTCCCGCCTTTCACAAAAATCCCTGTTACAATCTCAGAACGCAATTTGGCTCTTTTTTCTATAGGTTGACGTCCACGTTCCCTGCTGAGTTGATCAATTACATTATTTTGTTTTCCACTTCCAATCTTTAAAAATAGATCTGCATACTTACTGCACGTCTTGTGGCAGGCTGTGTCAGCATGCGCGACAAAGCTGTCAAGAGCTTTCTTTCAGTTGGTAAAAGATTGGTTTACTAATGCTCCCAATTGTTGATGCTCACCTTTTCCACCTTGATCGGCAGCAAATAGAACACACGTTTTATACAACGGTCCTTCCAGATGTTGCGCATAAACCAACCAGGGAAATTTTAAACCATGAAATCTGAAAATTAAGATTTTGTTGATAGGTTAGCCAGTTTAGGGTAACTGGAGAACAAGATGGTGCAGAAAGAGCAAGATGGTGCAGAAAGAGCTGCGCCACTCTGCTCTCCAGTTATCCCAAACTGGCTAACCTGTCAGTTAAAATAACTAGCAAGGCTCAGAAATTGTACAATGGCATAAATCAACAGGGAAGTTTGACTTGACACACTAAGTGTAGTGCCCCAGGTTTCATTATTATATGACTTAATTAAAGGGTGAATCGGGAAAGTTGCAGTATTCATACATAAGAACAAGATAGAAAACGTAAAAAGAGATATAAAGAAATTAATGTATATTAACAATGACCAGAGGCTATATAACCATTTTATTATAAAATCAAAGATAAACAACATAGATTATATAGGTTCTCGGCGAACGACTCACAATATTGAATATTAAATATTTATAGGACAATTTAAATTCTATGGCATCAGCCTTCATAAGACATTATCAATAAATATAAATCCGAAAAGCGGATGGCTATCATTGCTATGTAACATTTACTTAAAAATATTAGCATTAGCTACCAGGCGTCTCTTAAATTTGCACATAATGAATCTAACCATAAATAAACCTGACCTGGTATGAGAGGTACCCGTAAAAGGCGGGAAACCTAACAAATACAATAACATACCTAAAACTATCAAATATATCTATTCAACTCTGGTATCGAATATCTGACTAACTATATAAAGCTCCAAAATAGTAGCTCGTAAACTAGTGGTAAAGACCATATAGTTCTGCACATGACCATACCGTCACTATTAAACCTAGATATTTCTATTATCCTAGTCCCCGAAAAGTGGGTAAGATCTAACATTTACAATCAAATGAAACGCAGTCAATTACTAATATAAGCAATACCTTAAAATGTATTTAATATATTAATAATAAATATACATTCCTAAGCCTAACCAACATAATAATCATAACCAAAGTGAATCAGTCTTAAGGACTCGCTATAAATGAAAAAGTTCCAGTTCTAGTCCAAGACTTTAAAAATGTTCAATGCCACAATTATCATCTTTATTAATGTTAGTCTGTATGTGGGCTTCAAATAATTATTAAGCATAGATAATACATAAATCGAACGAATTCTCTAATTGCCAATTTTGTAAATAAACAATTTGGCCGAAACATGTCTTATAACTAAAAAACTAATCAATGAATAAACCCTAATCAATTTCTAAAAAGATATTTAAAAAAATTATTAGCCGAAAGATAACTTCAACTTACATAGTTAGTAAGCTCCTACTATGGTCCAAAAACAAAGAGTATAGAATAACCTGGGATTGTAGCTATTATACGGCTATTTCTCACTGGGGAAATAGAACGGGGAGACATTACTTGACACATTGTCCACTATTCATATCATCGGTATGAGAGTTCAGTCACAGCCAAGTTTTAAACACATTTTGACTCCTCAACCCTTTAACTAAGAGAAATAATAACACCCTTAGAAATGCAAAGTATAATAGTAAAAAATCATAACATTATGAAAATAAATTCTTAATTCACCCTAATTATTTCGGGAGGGGGGATTGAACCCCCAAAACCCTCTCGGTACGGCCCTGAACTGGCTTACTGGGTAGGCCTATAGTTATAATTTAATTCTAACCATGAACTATAAAAGAGAAGTGAAGAGATTGATTATTTGGATTATGAGGTCTTCGATATATTATAGCGCACCATTATTTGGTCAATACTGAGCTTCAAGGTCTGTCTATTATTTTATTAAAAATTTAACAAGTAAACATTATCGTCAATCCTGTTTAATTTTTATCCAACCATTTTATTTAACGCCAAGATAAAAGTGTAAAAAAGTAAGAGTGCATTAAGGGAATTACCGTCAAAAATGAACGAACTCCTTAATCCTATGCAATTTGGGTTTAGAAAGGGACGTTCCTCACTTAATAGCCTCTCTATTTTAGTTTCTGATAATCAAATTGCTCTATCACAAAACTCATATGTATAAGTTTTTTTCCTCGATATACAGAATGCGTACGATAATGTCGAGCATTCTGTGTTGTTTGATAAACTTTTTCACCTGGGTTGTTTTAGCAAAATGTGTTATTGGTTAGGCTATTTATTTCAAAATAGATTGTACATTGTAAATATAGGACAAGCTAGATCATCTCCTCGAACTCAACGAAGGGGCCTACCACAGGGATCAGTGCTCAGTCCTCTGTTATATGCAATCCATTCAAACGATATTGATACCTCTTTTCAGGTTGGTATAACGAATCTACAGTATGCGGATGATGTGATAATATACGTTCGGTTTTGTAATTTGTCAGAGGGGTTGGGTAAGTTACAATCAGTGTTTCCTTTGCTTTCAAATTGGTTGACAGCCCAATTTTTGACTCTAAATGTATCTAAATGTTGTGTGGCAATCTTCACCCGTCATAGAGTGAGAGAGAACTTGATTAGGCTAGTTTATGAAGGTCGTCGAACTCAAGTACAGCCGACGGTGCGTTTTTTAGGCATGACACTAGACATAAAGAGATCTTGGCTCCCTAATTTTTTTGGAATTATCTGGAATATGTGACAGATTTATAAATACTATGAGATCAGTGGCGGGTGACTCTTGGGGCTCCCACCCATATACAATGTTACAAATGTACCGTGCGCTTATACGTTCTCGATTGGAGTATGAGTGTTTTTTATATCACACTGCATAGCATAGGCTCCAATATGCAGCTATAAGACTGTGTCTGGGCGCTTATCACCAATCAATGCACTCCTTACTGAAGCGGGAGAACTCCCGTTATTTCTTAGGCGCCGTCTGTTGGTGGACAAGTTTTTTACTAAAGATTGTTCAAATTCTAGTTATCTGCGGCGCAGACTTCGGATCCTTACAAATTATGTTCAGACAAAACAATATTGGTTAAACAAAACATGCCCATCTCTGGTGGATAGTTTCTTGGGTTTGAATGAACTGCGTCAGTATATTTTTTCTCTTCCGTATCCTGTACAGTGTATCACTGGGGGGCATGATGCTCTTTGGGACGTACCAGTGGTGTTATCGATTCCTGATTCAGGAGTAAAAAGAGTTACTCTTCCGATCGAACAGAAGTTAAATGCAGTAAGGTACGGTATATGAAAGAAAGATGGCGTAGATACAGACTTATATTTACAGATGGTGCTAGGAGGGGAGAAGAGCCAGCCCTAGTGGGTGCGGCCTTCTATGACAGTAGTATTAATTATGGTCAGACATATAGACTACAATCCGACGCATCAATATTTACAGCTGAATTATTTGCTATCCTACAGGCATTGAAATATATATTATCTTTATGTCCGCAGCTTGTAGTGGTATTGTGTGACTCCCGTAGCGCTTTGGAGTCTATAAGTGGCTTGTCAAGCCCTCCATCTCACCCAATGATAATTCAAATACGCGAAGAGTGCGCCTTTCTACAAACTAGGGGCTACGAATTGGGGTACCAATGGATTCCTAGTCACGTGGGTATAATGGGTAGTGAGAGAGTACATAGTTTGGCATCTAGTGTAAATTTACTTTCCATTGTACAGGAAATCCCGCTACCGTATAGCGACTTTATACCGAGGATAAAACTCAGAAGTCAGGTTAAATGGAGCGAATGATGGGAGGAGACCACATGCCAGCAAAAAACAAAATGGTACCATGTTGTATGTCTTACAAAATTAGTTACACCATGGTTTTCAGGAGTTAAGGGTACTAGAAAGTTTATTTGTACAATAATCCACCTTCGGCTAGGGCACACCTACACGAAAGACCTACTTTATTTAATGCGCAAGATACCGTCCTCACATTGTGTGGTTTGCCACGTTCCTGAAACATTGGAACATAAATTTATGACTTGCCCTGTACATCAGTTGGCTCGGGTAAATTACATTCTTAATTATATTACAGACTTTTCTTTAGTTCATGTATTACACTCAGACAACGTTACTTTGTATAGGAGGCTGTACAATTTCCTTCTAAATATAAATATGTCGGGGGTAGAGACGAACAAAATATGTCTTCCCGGTTATCTTGTAGACGAAATTCTTGTTGAATTAGGGCTAGGTTATGTGGGTCAGACTTGGATTGAAGTATTGAACTAATAAAAAAAATCAAGAAAGCAGCACCGGGAGTGAATCGAATTCTCAATTCAAGTGTTCCTGGCTTATTGAAGAAAATATCTTCAGTGCCATTGAAGAAAAAAAATTACCGTCAAATGAGATTATTTACTACAAAATCTATTGATATTTTTGTTTTAAATTGAGCTAAATAACTAATTTTTTACGATTAAAGTTTAAATGTACAAGCCCTTTTTATTTGATGTTACTAAAAAAAAAAATCTTTATTAACTAATGTTTTAATGTTGGTAGGATGTCGTTTAAACATTGATCGATTTTCTACGTTCAACTCAACTCATAAACATATTATTATGTATATTGATTGGTTAATATTTGTTTAATTTTGTAAGATTAACTTTAATAGAAAATAAACAGAAGAAAGGAACTTGGTATACTGAAATGTTATTTAATTTTTACAAATTTACCTTCTATTTTTAACTAAAACTTTTATTTGATTATGTTTAGTATTATTATCATGTCTAGTTTTCGTAGGTTAGGCTATGTACATGCCCCCAAATTTATGTTGCTTTTACTACCATTTCGGCATATCGACATATTTACGTTAGTCGTGCATGGATGTGAGAGGTATAATTGTAAAGGCAATGTCTCTGAATGTGTGTGAAAGGGTTGTAAAGGCCCCGACACAGACTCCGTGGTCCGTAAGAAATCGCTGCCATAGTATCAGATTGCTCTGGCTACAGAGTCCTTATCTGTAAGTCCTTACTCCGTAGAAGTTGAGCAACTTTAACTTTCTAAGGCCTAGCTTATACGAACTACCAATCACAATGTTGCTGAACATTTGGATCTATCTTAAACACTAAAATAAATTGTTTATAATTATATTTTATATTGTGATTGGGCTTGTTAAAGATCAAAACAAATAAAAACATAAAGGAAGCCCGAATATGATATTAAAAGTTGTTTCTTTGTTTAGGCCTAGACTCAGAATACTAGTAACTACATTTGTTTTGCATTTTTAGGCAAATTTATTTTAAGTTTGATGATTAAAATCGTGGGTGACCTGGTGGTCTAGGGGTAAGGTGTCAGACTAATGTGCTGAGGGTCCAGGGTTCAATCCTCAGTCCCGGCACAAATTTATCTCATTTCCAAACCCTTCCTTCACCTCTGACAAGATGTGTATTAATCACAACTTGTGAATGTGAGGAATGCCAGGCCTCTACCGTAGTTCGGATTCCACGTTAAACTGTAAGTCCTCCATTTCATCTCACAATCACCCTACCATTACACATTAGCGTAAGTGCGTACAACCCGAACGGGTAGTAATACGCAGTGCTAATAATAATAATAANGTAAGTGCGTACAACCCGAACGGGTAGTAATACGCAGTGCTAATAATAATAATAATAATAATAATAATAATAATAATAATAATAATGATTAAAATCATGCTATAAATATGATTATTGTGATTGTACTACATTTTAAGTACCTATATTCTGGAAGTTTTCTCAACAAGATTGTTTTTTTAGTGTTTTTTACTGATCAGCTGACTTAACTGGCGCTCACTCCTTGCTGTAGATGATTTTCTTTTGAAGTTTTTGATTGGACATATCTGACTATCTAATTGGTTGGAATGGTCACGTGATTACGGATATGGACTTTGGAATCGTGAATAGAATTTCTTGAGGACCAGGACCACAGATTATGGCACTACGGGTATGGAGACTGTATCGGGGCATTAAACCATTTAGGGAAAACAGCCGACCCTACTTTAAACCCCGATCCCTCTCTTACCGACAGTCTAGTCACTCGAGAGACCATTTGATCACTCATGAGCAATGTGCTAAGCAATGGCATAGCTAGCCCAGACAGGTTGTGAAGTGATATTGACTTGAACACAACTTGCACACTGTCTTATTATTTCAAAATAACCTCTTTGGATCAAAGTTCTTCTTGTTGTTTGTGATGTTGACTAAGCTGTTAATGTGCATGTACATAACAAACTGAAGGGTACATAACAAACTGAATTGTACATAACAAACTGAAGGGTACAGTTTGTTGAAGGCCCGTGTTTACCTACACATACGTCATTGCTGTAATAAGTCAACTAATTTATATATTCATTTATTATTACACTTTCCCAACCCAACTTAACCTTTCATGTAGCTTATTAATAAACTAAATTTATAGTTATAACTAAAATAAACTATTTAATGTGATAATTAAATGTGGGTTGTACACATACATTGATGTCTTAGATTTAGAGCACAGGATCACAGGTGTAACACTAGCTATCGCTGGATGGTACACATCATAAATATCTACATTTCCAAAGTGACTTGGATGATGTGTTGAGTTTTGTTCAGATGTAGTGTTTAATAAAAGTGTTAAACTTTTATAAATCTTGGTATATTTTGATTCTCTGTACTCTTGTGTGTGTAATAAAGTGAATGAAATATCTAAACATTTTACCATATCAATGAAAAAGAGCCTAAATGGGACAGATAGCCCTGGTAACGTCATCTTTTTTACCATGCATGGCAGTGGGCAAGCTACCTGCTCAAGTACGGCCGACGTTTGATTCAAACGTTCTCTGAACACAATAGGATTGTAAGCTGACCCATGATGCTGCAGCACAAACTAGACTATCTACCGCCTAATAAACAATTTTTGGTGTTTTCAGATTTAATAAGATGGCTGGCAAAGTTTCTACGACGTTTCCTCTGCAAGAAGAAGTTCAGGATGGCAAGAATAAGCGACAAGTTCGGTGTCAGCGTTGCCCCTCTACTATTCTCAGTCCAGGGACAGCTGTCTACAAGCAGGTTGAGGTGTGTAGAGAGTAGTAGTAGAAACTACTGTAGTCTACTGTGCTGACTACATTGTCATTGTCTACACCACTTGTGAGTTAACATGTTGCATTGTAATATCTTCCATTTCCCATATCGGCGGGTCGATGATGTTAACCATCACCAGAGTGTGTTAGTTGTTTTTATGTTTCAGTTCCCACTACCCCACATGAAGAAAGATAGCAGTCCCATGAAGGGGTCTGAGGAGGAACTTATCAAGGACTACTGGCTGGTCGAGGACATGTATTCGTTTGAAAATGTTGGATTCTCACACAGTGTGGGGGGTGTGAAGTATCTGGCTTGTGCCGATTGTGAGGTGGGCCCCATCGGATGGTTTGACACTGCCGCCAAAATAAGCTACGTCGCTCTGTCGAGGGTTTTGCATGGCCATGGCTAAGATGGTGAGGATTATAAACTGTTACCTGAACTTTATTTGTCTGAGAGAGCTCTGTCGCTTGGCCCCAGATAGCCAATATAGCCTGATGCTACTGACATCTATTGTCTATTGCTTGGCCCCAGATAGCCAATATAGCCTGATGCTACTGACATCTATTGTCTGTTGCTTGGCCCCAGATAGCCAATATAGCCTGAATGGTACTGACATCTATTGTCTGTCGCTTGGCCCCAGATAGCCAATATAGCCTGATGCTACTGACATCTATTGTCTGTTGCTTAGCCCCAGATAGCCAATATAGCCTGATGCTACTGACATCTATTGTCTGTTGCTTGGCCCCAGATAGCCAATATAGCCTGATAGTACTGACATCTTTTGTCTGTTGCTTGGCCCCAGATAGCCAATATAGCCTGATGCTACTGACATCTATTGTCTGTTGCTTGGCCCCAGATAGCCAATATAGCCTGATGGTACTGACATATTTTGTCTGTTGCTTGGCCCCAGATAGCCAATATAGCCTGATGCTACTGACATCTATTGTCAGCAGTGTTTTTAACAGTTGAGACTGCGTGGTTAGAAGCAGATACAACTCTTGTACCACTTGTTTAAATGAGTTACAATAACACTAACACTACACACACAATGTGTTTAGCTGTAAGAGATCTTTAAATAGTGTTTCATGGTCCAGTAAGTAAATGGGAAGGACAGGCTCAATTGTTGGCAACATTGGTAACATTTTAAGCTGTACAAATGATGTTACTTATAATTGTACACATCACACAATAATCTTGTAACGAGTTGTACTGGTGTGAATAATCTGTATGAGTTAAAAACAAATTGAAAACCATTATAAAACTTGTTTATATCATCATCATCATCATCAATTGTTTCCAGCTTGCGCCTGGGTCAGTTTAGTAAAATGCCTTCATCTTCCTCTATCCTTCCACCTTTCTTCTCCTCACACTTGAACACTTTCTGTTATCTATTCCTCCCTTGCAGTCTTTTTCCAACATTTTCTTTGACATCCTCTCTTTCTCAAAGAATAATAAGAACTATTCACATAGTTGGTTTGTAGAACACTCTATAATTAATGTATTTTAGGATTAGAAAATAATATCAATATTAGCCAAGGTTTAGACGGCATTTGGATCTAATTGCAAATATTGCCAGTCAATTAATAATACTATATCTTTACTACTTTAACTTCTGAACGCTCCATATTAAACTTAAAATAACAACAAAAAATTGAGAATTCTTTACAAACCCTTGAACTATTAATATTTTTTAAAACAATGTCCTTAAGAGGGCCACAATTATGTGCAAATACACCGTTGTATGTGCTTCTCATATCTTGGCACGACTTTGTGTAATGCCTCTTGTTGAATTGTTTTAAGTTCCTGAATTGTTCTTGGGCGAGTCGCGTACTCATGACTCCGTAACATGCTTCACAAGATAAAAGTCCGGAGCGACCGCCTGGGTTGTGTGAGTCATCGCACCATCTTGCTAGTATTCATTCCCTTGCGTTGCAGTCAGGGGGTCAGGAAGGTCGAACATCAATAGAAGTACTTCACACAATGTTTCCTCAACACCATGTTCACCAGACTTAATAGCTCCGGACTTTATCTTGTGAAGCATGTTACAGAGTCATGAGGACGCGACTCGCCCAAGAACAATTCAGGGACTAAAACAATTAAACAAGAGACATTACACAAAGTTGTTCCAAGATATGAGACGCACATACAACGGTGTATTTGTACATAATTGTGGCCCTCTTAGGGACATTGTTTAAAGAAAAATAGTTCAAGGGTATGTAAAGAATCGTCATTCTTTTGTTGTTATTTTAAGTTTAATATGGAGCATTCAGTAGTTAAAATAGTATAGATGTAATGTTATTAATTGTGTCAATACTTTCTGCCCCATCCTGTATTTGAGCTTCGACAAGATGTCTTTATGAACACTCTTAAATTTTGAATGTTGTATAGAGTAAAGTGCACTAAGCAAAATATAATATAATTTGTAGTAACTAAAATGAGAGAATTGAATAAAAATAAAGAACACATAAAAGTAAAAACACTAGCACACATTTACACACACTTAAATATTTGGATACTCTGATTGCATCTTCCTCAGGAAGTAGTAAGACAGGATGTAGTAGTAAGACCGAACAGGATGTAGTAGTAAGACCGAACAGGATGTAGTAGTAAGACCGAAGAGGATGTAGTAGTAAGACCGAACAGGCTGTAGTAGTAAGACCGAACAGGCTGTAGTAGTAAGACCGAACAGGAAGTTAGCTTCAGTGCTGACATATTCATGGCATGGACAGCTGGACAAGACATTCTAACCCTATTTTTAAACAACCTCAACTCCATTTCTGCTCTAAAATTATCTCAAATAATCCACTGACCAGGTGACATTTCTTGATGTGGACTTAAGATGATTAGATATCAAAACTTGGGTACATCTAGAATTCACAAATAGACAACAATACCTTCTCTTTGATAACTGTCACCCATTCAACACAAAAATACATATATCGTACAGTTTTGCCATATTCACTCACCACATTTCCTCCAACTCTGTAAGTCTTAAAAAAAACCTTGAAAACACTAGAAGTTTCTAGAGAGAAAGGAAATCCCAAAACTTTCATCAGTAACCTTGGACTAGGTGAAACTCCACAATCACCCAAACCTGATAAACCAGACACTATACCTCTAGTGACCCAGCTCTACAAAATATTAGAGTCAGGCTTTCACACGTTGGAGGCATCCAGCCGAACCATTAACATCCTCAAGAAAACACCGGTCCTAGAATACAAGCAGCCTCCATCACTTTGAAATATTGTGGAACACGCTAAACTATTAACTGAGAAGGGCGCGACTTTCATCCAACTACAACCAAGACCTCATCCTTGCAACAAAACCTGTCTGATACATCATCCAACAGCTACTTTCCTTAACAACAAAGCCAACCCCATTCATTCCGTCAAAGACATTCACACCTGTACCAACAATGTACGGCACAACATATTGGTCTCACCACTGAGACTCTGTGAACGGATGAATGGACACTAAAATTCAGAACCGTGTATAACCAGTTTCAGCTCATAACCTCATCTTTGAGGACTGCTATACTGTCAAAGGTTTAAAATCATTTAACAGAACACAATACAACATGTACCAGAACTCCAGATTACTGATAAGTCATTGTACTACACAGATGTTATCCTTCGTGCCTTCAAAATGGTTTTGTATTAATTCATCAATAAGTTGATATTTCTAGATATCTAAGGGAGTTATTATAAATGTGTTTTAAAAATACATTAATTTATTGTTTTAAAGTGTTCTATGGAAATTGTTTGTTTTCAGGTGCTGCCTAAGATTTTGCTCTTTGGCTCGAAGAAAATGAAAATGAAATTCTAACGGTGGTGTTACAACTTAACTTAATCTTAACCAAGTGATCTCCATAATCTTAGTAAAACAAGTGCTGCGCTTTGTAAGCTCATAGTTGACCATTCAGTCAGTTTAGTGAGTACTGAATATCTTATAATGCTTGCACAAATATTTTGTGATAGAAAAAAGTTGGCGAGGCCTTTAAAAATTGAAATATATTTTAGTTTTGAGAAGTAGGTAGTTTATAAGTAATTAAAATGGATTTGTTATTTCTTCCATAAGTTATTTAGTTGTTGACATCTTGCTAGTAATTCTGAAGCAAGTTGCTGTATAGTCGCTGAATTTTGGAAAGTAATAATTCGCTTATATATTTATTTTAAATACAAAAAAACTACTTTATTTAGAAACATATGACTAGTTGCAAATTCGATAAATTGCGATAGTTAGTGAATTTTCTTAATTGCATTTACCTAAGTATTTTATTGGACAGTAAATTCCTTAAAAAGTAGCTCAAATACATAATAATATTTTAACTAATGATGAAATGTCGTCTCTTGCATTTCTATTCTAGTTCCTGTGAAGGTACATATCTTATTGTCCATTCAGGTTGGCCCCAACTTGAAATAACTAATCAAGGGACCCAAGTCAAGGACACAAACCAGACACTGCCTGGAGAGAGAGTTAGTAATTACTTAAATATCAGTGCATCTGATCAGGATTTGAACCAAGTCAACTTCGAAGTAAGCTGTGCTAACTCTGCCCATTTTTAACATTTGTTAGCACTATAGGAAATGTTTTCATTCGTCTGTTTCAATAACTTAGAGGAAAACTTTATTCCATTTGAATGTTAAATTAAACTTATTTTTACAGAAAGTTTAAGTAAACCTCATTTGTTACTTTTCAATTTAAAACTACAATTAGCGATAGAAACACTAAAACAGGAAATATTCCGGAAAATCAAGGATTTCGGCTGGTCAAGATTCCTTCATGAGTTGTACAGTTAATTATTAAATAAACATGATTGGTGTATTTTTTTACTCGTAAATATATATTTCTTTACTGTCATTTATTGCATTTTTGTCAACGGTCTTTAATATCCAAACACAAATATGTGTTTTCTTCACCCAAACTATTAACAATTTTTTTTATTTAATCTATTTATGTGTGATGTGTGAATTCACAAATAGCTTGAGTGGTATGTGAATGTTTTGGGGTTTGCTTGGTTCTACCCTCCTACCCTGAATACACATCCAACATCCAAACAAGTGAAGGGAAGAGAGAACCATAAGTCACCACTAGACACCATCAGTGGCGGCTCATGAGTAAACCTTAATGAAGGGCGCTCTCTTAAAAATTGTCAAATATGGTACACTACAGCTTATTTTATACCAACCAATATTAAACTTACAAACTACAATTAAATAGTAAAAACTTAGTCAAAATTATTAAAAGTATGAAAACTCACTTGGTTTGAAGTCAAAGACTGTCTATAGTGAAATACATATGTGAGCACACAAACACACACACATACCAGTAAACATATATATATGTGTTCTTAACACTAACTTGAGCACTATACAATACATAGTACATAGATAAGAATTAGTTAATCATTAAGTTTATCGTTTGAAAGAAAAACCTAATCTTCGGTTTTTGTCTGAAAGGAATTTCCCTATTACTAGTTTGTCATAGTGTGGTATCTCGCAAATCGACTCTTCTTTAGATTATAGAAAACATGGCCGAAGCATTTAATTTGTTTTAGCCCAAGGCGTTTGTTAAGTAGGGTCTTATTAACTTAAAGAGTTGAAAAACACCGCTCACTTTACAAAGTAAACATTGGAATAGTTATAAGAATTTGTAACGCTTTTGTGATTTCACTATACTTACCGTCCAATCCAAAAAAAAAGTTAAATGTTTTCAAGCAGCCAGCCATATTTTCATCTCTTATTTCTGACTTCAAGTAAAAAACTTCAAGCTTTGTCATAAAATATTTTTTATCAATCATTGGAAATACACTGCAAAACTGGTTAATATCATCTACTGGAAGACAATTTTTTATGTTAATTGAGGTGTTTGGACCAAAATATTTTTACCCCACACATATGGTTTTTGAATAAAAAGCAATTAAATTGGAAATACTACTGTATCACAAACTTTTTTTGTGAATAAGTTTAAATTCTCAACATGCGATTGTCAGGACTTAACTGCAACTATCTCAATTCTTTCCTCTCTATCTAATACATTTCTATTTTCAACTCTCACCTTTTTGAAGTCGTCAATAGCAGCATCAATTCTGATCAGCTTGCAGAACTTTTAACTGATTAAATAATACATCAACTTGAGGTACTGAGTAAAAATAAACAAGAAAGTGCTAAAGAGTTAACAAACCCAACAGCCAATGCTACTGTTACTGAGTTCTTATATATTTTCAGAACTCCTGTCTATATATTTTCGAAACATTCCAGAATATTGTTTTTGTAAGTGAAGACTGTTGATATTGTCCTGGATTGAAAATTCCATCTAGTTTGTGAGGGTCGGGTCATTTTTTTATTGCATACATGCTCTAAAGTAGAATTGTAGAAAAATGTGGCAATTCCTTTTAAATTGCCAAATAAAATTCTCACACTTGTTATATTAGAAGGGCTTGTTGAGCAATTTATTTAATTGGTGGGCGTATCAAGACACAATAAAATTGGCGTTTTTATACAGCGGCATCATTACTTGTCTCCAAGATGAGTTTGTTGACCGCCTGTATCACGAACATTACCAAACAGAGTCCACAAGGCATAGTGAACGACCACTTAGTGACGTCAGGTTGTCATGGCAACCACCCTAAGCTTGGGCATTGCCACAGAGGGACTGCAAGCACATGTTACCGTTGTTTTACTAGTTGGTGCGCTTGTTGCCTCGCGTTGATGTGATTATGGCTATACTAATTTCATCAATAAAATGGGGAAATTATGTTACAAAAAAATGTTATTCAATTTTGTTTTTCATAATGTAATGAAAAATTTGGTTTGTTTCTTCTTCATCTTTATTTTTCAAGGGGGGTGGCTCCCCGCAGCCCCCTCTCATGAACCGCCACTGCACACAATACAGCACAGAAATAATACATCCAACATTCAGACAAGACGAGAATCTATTAAAGGCTTGGCTTGAAAATTCAAATACTCACAGATCCTAAAAAAAAGTCTCTATTTATTTTAGCGGTAAAAAAATTATTTATCTTATGTTGGTTGGTACATGATATGTCTATTGGCAAATTCTACTATATTTATTTGGAAAAAATATCATTTTCTCTGTATATTTAAGTATACTCTTTGCTTTGTTAATTTATTTAAAATATTACAACTCTTTTGAATGATGATATAAAATATATTTTTATTGTGTAACAAATAATTTTACTCTACCACAATGTTTTGATAATTTGAACTTTACTTTGCCGTCGTCATTTGATTTGTCCTGACAATTTTACTGTTTTAAATGATTGTTAAAGTTTAAATGTCAAAAAGAAAGCTCAAATGATTAGCTCTATAATCCTCTTTTAATTAAAGCCCCAATTATTAAATGAATAAATGTATGAAAATCTCTAGAAAGACCAACGCACACTTGTGCATACTTTTGCATAATATTTTATTAAAACTAAAAAATTACATAATTTATCAATGTTTAATTCTCTTGTAGCACTAAGTTCAATTTAGTGCAAGTGTGTACATCAGGGACATTTTTTAATTCTTGTTATTGAATAAGGTTGCCACACATTTTGAGGTTTATTATTTAAATGTTGGAAATATGATAAAGTTTTATATAATTTTACAGTCATATGTTTCTTGCTCTAAAATGCCTGAGCTTCATTTTACATCTGGTCTCGTCAAATGAAGCTGAGGATGGGAAACAACTTGGCTGTGACCTTGAGGCACGGGAATCCCTGCTTTTAGATATGTTCTCAGACATCGGTGTATGTCGTCTCGGTTGGCAGTGTCTGCACTCTAAACAGTCCCTTCTAGAGCAAAGTTATGCTCAAATGCTAACAACTGATGTGTAAAATATTAGAGCGCTTGATTGTTGCCAAGCCAATGGTCGTGGTTTAAATTGTGAAGCGCTACTGTTGTTCCTCACCAGCCTTTTCTTCACTCTCTTTAGTAATTGTTTACTCGGTGCCAAAGCCTTGCAGACTACTTATGTTCAGAATTATTTGACATTAAGTTTTATTTCATTTTGAATAAAAATAAATGTGTTTGTCATACTGCATTTTGCACTTTAGTGCTGCTGCACAACTTTTTGAAAACAATCAAGAAAAGTATTAAGAAGTTTTGTTGGGTTGTTTTTTTTTTCTTCAGGTATTTAACGTGCACTTTCTGAATTGACTGATTATATCAGCACAGAAGAGTTTCTGTGAGCAAGAGCACAAGGGCCTGTTCATTTTGCCGGGAAAGGTATTCTCACATACTTTACAGGGTTCTTTAACAGGCCACAATCAACATGGGACCGATGGCTTTATTCTTCTTCTAAGGAAGTTGTGCTTTATTAAAATACTTCCATCTTCCTCTCTCCTTCCACCATTCTTCTCTCACTCGCACACTTGCTGTTATCTGCTCCTTCCATCTCTCTACTCTCATGTACTCCATGTACTCCTACTCTTTCCCTGATAACTTCAATCCTAATCCTGTTTCTCCTGGTGACAGCTAACATGCTCTCCTTATCTCTCTCACATTATTTGTCCAGGTTTCTGCTGCATATGTGACACTAGGTACAAAGTATGCCCTGTACAACACTTCAAGGGAACTTTCCTTCTCCATAGCAGGTCTCTTACACGCCTATATAACAACTCTCCATAGCAGGTCTCTTACACACCTATAGAACTCTCCATAGCAGGTCTCTTACACACCTATAGAAAAACTCTCCATGCTGTTCTCTCTACTTCCACGTTTCGCCTCATTCACGCTTCCAAGATATTTTGAGAAGTACCTACATAATATAATATCATTTTGTAAAACACTTGGTCACCCCTGGTTCAGTGAAAGAGAAGGCCTTCACTTCAACAGATTCATGTGGACAGTAGGAATGGAAATAAATTTTCGTTGATTGGATATCAACCCAGAAAAATTAACACCAACAATCTTACAAACTGGCATTTATTGGGGGAAAAAATCTTACATTTCATATAGCTCAACAAAAGGCTAAAAAAAAGATATGTTAATATTTGCTAACTGACACATTTGAATTCAAATTCACAACAAACTCCAAATTGAGTTTTAGAAAATCATAAATTGCATCTGAGCCAAGAATTAGTATATTAAAAAAATATCCTTCAAATATTTCTAGCCAGATGGAATTCAAAATCACTTCATACCAGTGGTAGTCGAGCTTTGTTGCTGGTGTAGATATCATCTACAAGTCAGTCTATTGCGATAGTGTCACTTCATACCAGTGGTAGTCGAGATTTGTTGCTGGTGTAGATTTCATCTACAAGTAAGTCTATTGTGATAGTGTCACTTCATACCAGTGGTAGTCAAGCTTTGCTGCTGATGTTGATATCGTCTACAAGTCAATCTATTGCGATAGTGTCACTTCATACCAGTGGTAGTCCAGCTTTGTGCTGACGTAGATATCGTATACAAGTCATTCTATTGCGATAGTGTCACTTCATACCAGTGGTAGTCCAGCTTTGTGCTGACGTAGATATCGTCTACAAGTCATTCTATTGCGATAGTGTCACTTCATACCAGTGGTAGTCCAGCTTTGTTGCTGGCGTATATATTGTCTACAAGTCAGTCTATTGCGATAGTGTCACTTCATGCCAGTGACAATCAAGCTTTGTTGCTTGTGTACCCCCAAAGTTGTTAGCGCAGAATGTAGGTTGTACATCTATATAAGACTGTCGCTCCCAGGTCTCTTGTGACTAGCTCTGGCCCTCGTTCTGTTTACCATGAAATAATACCCGACATTTCCCCTAAGATGTGTTTGTGTACCCCGAGTCTATTACCCCTGCCTTACTGAAGAGGAAACTCTCCCATTCTCTTCAAGTCATTGTCCTGGAAATGATATGTCAGTTTCTGGACAACATGGTTTTAGTACTTAGTGTTTAAAACCTGGAGTTGTTCTTATTATAAGCCCATTTTGTTGAGAGTTTATGAAAGTTACATAATATAATGATTTAAAACCTTTAATTGGTGGCAACTTTATTATTAAAATGTGATATTTACTTGTAATCTGTGCTGTTAATGATAAACATATCATCTTCCAAACTGTCAGAGTGTGTGTGCCACTTGAATATGTTTTCAATTTGATGTTTTCTACATTTTGTTTTTCCATTTATTTATGTGTTTCATTAAATAAATTGTGAATATATTAATATTATGAAATTACTTATTATCATCAAAACATTTTTTGATGTTTTTGTGTATTCGCAAAGATGTATTTAGTTTCAGATAAGACTTTACCAAGATATTCGAATTTATATTAAAAGAACTGCATTTTATAGCTTATACTTGTCAGATAAACTAACATTAAAATGCTAATTAGTTGTTAAAACATATATAATGTCTTTCATTGTGTCATGGTCCATATATTACACACGTCATAACATTGTCTTGTTTTCATATTGTAGCCACAAAATCAATGTTTTAGTTTTATTTATATTTCAATCTAATAAATGTTGTTTTATTTACATATGTTGTAGGATATTGGAAAACATGCCAAACATCTGAAAACCTCCAATTTGTAGTTGCAATATAATTCAAATTTCAGAGTGTACCAACTTTTCCATGGCTAAATACTAACTCCCTTCAACAGAGCGGCTTTGTCACATACTGTGTAGTTTAAAACCGTGATCTTGGACTGAAGATGTTTCAATTTGAGTCATAATGAAACATGTTGTTCTTGTCCGGGACTGTGCTGGTGTCCCCAGGAGCTGGAACAAGATGGGGGTCCATCTGACCTCAATGTAACAAGGGCTGAGTCACCGTCGAACAGAGCAGCCTCTGAGATGACTAGGTTTTAACTGTAAACTCATGTAAAGGAAGTTCCGACACACAGTGAGCGCCTCAGGTTGAGTTCCTCCATGAAAATATGTCATTCCCGTCCTGCTGGTTGAGGAATGACCAGAATGTTCTCAGTCCTTACCCACAAAGAATCACCTGAAAGTGTGAGCTCTGCCCCATCACATGGAATATTCTAGCTCTGGCCAGAATCACAGAGCACCACTGACACTAATTCACAATAAACTTGTTAGCGACCCAAGCCACTAAATTGGGTTATCTGCACATCACAGCAATGTGTAATGTATGGGTGATGACATCTTATCTTGGAAATAGTTCTAGTCAAATTGTTAATAGAATACATTTTTATTCATTTTGTTTCTATAGCGAATAAATTATTTAAAAATCAACTGGTTTCTTATTATTGCTTCAACAAACATACATAGTATAATATGTAGACACACTTTTAAAGATTGAAAGTGTGATGGATCAAAGTAATCTCACAATCTGATGAAGGTACAACACAAGATTTGAAACCAATAACTTTATTACTTTAATAGAACATGTTTGTATACATAGATAAACCGGGTGCCCAAACAAAGAACTTGATATCATTTCTACCTTCGTGTAACATGGACACTATCAAAGTGGCAACTTAAGAACAGATGGACGGTGTAGTCATGTCTTTCCACAGGATTCACTTTTACCATACCAGAATAACTTTCGGGGAAGTTTGACATTTTATTGTATTCTTTTTTAGCGCTGTGTCTTACTACCCATTCGGGCAATACGCTTATATACCGATTACACTAATGTTATTAGGGATTGTACCCACATTTGCATTGGGGAAGAGTAGAAAACCACTCTTAGTAGTAAGCTATCGGCAAAACTAGACCTTATAGTGGATTCCTATTTATATAAGTGAGAAATGAAAAGTTAAACATGGAAATGGAACCTGGGGTCTTAACATGCCATTGTTATATGACAGAGCCAACAAGTGAAGGTAGATCTTAAATACGAGCGGGGCCCGGATGGCTCAATGATAGCATTGACACACAAAGCTAAAGGTACGGGGTTCGATGCTCGTGATCGGATTGTCAATTGTTAAACTCAATGGTCTTGGGGTAAAGTGCTCACCTCAGCACCTGATGTTCATGGGTTCAAACCCAGTCGGGGTCAACAGATTTGTCTTGAGCGATAAAAATCTGTAGCACAACTTACTTCAAAGGGGAAGTAAAGCTAGTCGATTGTGGAATGTAAACGAACCCTAGAAGGTAGTTGAAAATACCTTTCTTGAAAAAATGGGTAGGTCCTTTCACTCTCGCTCATAGAAATTCTTGTGTGCTGATATAATCAGTTGGTTCAGAAAGTGCACGTTAAATACCTCAAATATATGACAATGAGAACCTGTGAATTTATCCTAATTATCTTCACGAGCCTAGACTGGAACTTTGGCTCATCCTGAACCAAACACAAACACTCATAGTTCACTTTAAATTCATACGTTTACATTGGCGGAGCGTGATCTTTCTTTTTGGTGGGGCTAGGTAAAAGCTTACCGGCAAAGAGTTTTTATCACATCATGCTAACATGTTAAATTAAATTCATTTAAGTTTCCTCATTTTTAAAAATCACTAGAATTTCCAAATAACTGAACAAATCTACAAACAGAAATAATAAAAGAATACAGGTTTCGGATTAAACTTACTAAATGATGACATTACTTGTTCAATAGTTGGGCGTGTCTGTATTTTAATGACAATATTCTATTGATCATTCAAACATCAGTGACAGCCAAACTTGAATAAATTTTATAATAGGGTAGGAAAAAAATAAATGTTGAAATTGTGTTATTAAGGATCCTTAATTGAACTAAACAATCAAATTATAAAATATATAATAATTTAATACAACAAGCCTAATAATTACCAAAGAAACGTTAAATAAGTGCAAGAATTAGATTTTAATATTGCTTAACTATTTATTTATTTTCATTTTCACCCTAAAAGGCATAGGCCTTTGATGCATTTTAAAAAAAATGTAATTACTTTGGGATCCGACTAGACCAGCCTTATTAATGTAAACCAAACATAATTTTGATTCTATTTATTGTAACTTTTTTTTTGACGAGATCACAAATTATCATTGTTAAATGGTAACATATAAATGTATTTATTTAAGAAGCACTTTACTTCTGATCAATATGAACAAACCAAATCAGATGGCGTGGTTCATTTGAAACCAAATGCTTTACCATCGATGTTTGAGCATCAAGCTTTTCCAAAAATTAGGAAGCCAGCTGTAAAAGAGTCAAATTTAATGATGACCTAAAACTTGAAGGTAAGCCTACTCGCGTCAATACAATATATTAAAAAAGAAAGTTTTAAAATAATTTTTATTTTGTCCATTTCATATCTGGAAGTTCAATAATTAATTTTGATCCATAAATGAATTGTTTATTAGATAAAAAATATAAAAATAAAAACTATTTTAAATTATATAAACCATTAACATGAATAAAACTTGCAAAAGGTGTTGAGTGGTCAAAGAGCTTGAGCCACAAATTGCACTGGTATATCAGAGTTCATTTCCAACCAAGGAAACATGGGATTGTTTTCTAACATTTGATTTCATCTTATAACCTCATAACTGAAAAATGCCAATTCCTTGTTTGGGCTTTCTATAAGTTTGGTCCCAGGTGTTAATCATGGGTGTGCTTGGATTTTTTTTTTCTGTGGAGGGGGGGGGCGATGGGGCGGTTGTTTAATCATTGGGTAAAGAGGGGGAGGGGGGAAGAGGTCATTGCAGATCCTTGTAAGTGTGGCAAAGTGCAACAGTATTTAATCTTTGTTGCATTATGGAGTTCGTTGGGTATGTTTTCAACTGTCTCACAGCACTAAACAATCTCTCGGATTTGCATGAAGTACTTGGCAACCAGGATCAGTCTCGGTAAGATTTCTATGCTCTGATATATTATCCTGGAAGACAGTATAACATAGTCATTAGTGTCTAGGTATGACTAAACAGTTTCAAGTTAGCGCTAGTATTTGTTATTAAAATAAAATTATAGAAGTGTCAACCCCTTCCCCCAAGTTCTTTAATGTGGGCTTATGGTTGTCAGGATGGGCTTTGGTCGAGGTTGTGTGGGTTACTAATTGACGTCCGGCTTGGGTTTTTATGGTTTTTATTTTTACTATATCTACTACAAAATGGGGTGTTGATAAGAAATATTAGAGGGTATGGAGAAACTTAATAGATTTACTTAGAAGCTCGTGACAGAACGAAGTAGGCCTGGAATGTTTAACCAATGGCCTGACTGACCTCTAGGTGATCCTACATGGTTTATAAACCCCGGTACCCTGGGCTCGACGGTAGCCCTCCAATATACATACCGATGATCCAGCATCCCAACCCACATAGCCGCAAAAACGGGCAGAATGCCCCCCTAGACTCGATGGTGATTAGTCAACCCTGTTAGCTAGGATACACTACTATTTATTTACGTACATCAAGTTGGCCCGCTACTTTCTCCAAATGAATTGAAATTACTACAGTCCTTTGTGCTACGTTTGTGCTTATATGTGCCCGAAGCACAGCATTTGTGCTATTTAATTACTCAAATTATAACGATTTTAATGTGGCGGGCCAACTTGATTTCAAGCTGGCCCGCCACATTTTTTAAAACATATCTTGTTTTTGATTACGCCAGTTTTTTGTGCTCCATTTGTGCTAATATGTGCCCAAAGTTCAGATTTTGTACTATTAAATTACGCGCGTGGCAATGATTTTAATGTGGCGGGCCAGCTTGATGTTCAAGTTGACCCGCCACATTTTCGAAATCAAAATTTTCTTATTCCATTCGTTAGTGGTGCATTTGTGCTCATATGTGCCCTAAATTCAGCTTTTGTGCTATTAAATTAAGTCCGTTGCAATGTTTTTAGTGTGGTGGGCCAGCTTGATGTTTAAGTTGGCCCTCGACATTTTCGAAATCAAAATTTTCTTATACCATTCGTTAGTACTGCGTTTGTGCTCATATGTGCCTGAAATTCAGCTTTTGTGATATTAAATTATGCCCGTGGCAACGATTTTAATGTGCTTTATGGAATTTTGATTGTAGATATATTATATAAATTAAATGTTACAATTCTTTGCTCTCTCTTTAATTTCCGTTTCCTGTGCTCTCAACCATGTAATGGCGGTGTTAGGCTGAGTGAATATTCTAATGGCATATTATATCTATTACCATCATGTCTAAATCTTTCAATTACGAATAACTTCCTCAAGCCAAAACTATAGCTAAGTTACAACAATTGGTTTCAGAAACCATATTATATTGAAAGTTTGATAAATATAGGCCTAATGAAATAAGGTAGTATCTTAAAACTTAATCAACATTTGTTTGAATGACAAACTTTGTGTAGTCAGTTGTCTTACGTTCTAACAATCATTTAGGTTATAGGCTTGTAGGAATTACGGTATTTACTTCACTCTGATTTTTTCTTCTTCTAAGAATCCCTCTCTGGAATGATTTCTTTCATACCAGAGTCCTAATATATATTAGTATTTTGGTAGGATGAACGGCCACTAGAACGGAAGTATAAATTCTCTTCTGTACGGTCTTTTATCCTACCTAAATACTACTAATCAGTAGGATTCTGGTACAAGATAAAGCCTTCTAAAACGAGCTACCTCCAAAATTCACAGTATGTATTATATTAGCCTATATTCACTAATGTGCTTAGACATTTCAATCAGGGAGGACCACTGGGATTTTACCAAGCTCCCTCCCATATCATCGTAGAAATATATATATAAAAAAAATTAGATGTCGCTAAATGCTATTTGTTGTCGCCCACTCCCAGATTTAAAAAATATGGATGCCTCTATAATTTGAAGTGATCCTTAACTTGATTTAAACTTATTTGGAGTGTTTATGACATGGATTTATTTTCATTGGATGCTTCTAAAGTCTAGAGGCTAACTTCGTAAATATTTTCAATTGTATTTAGAGTTCAATGCGTTCTTTTCCCATTAAATAATTATTTTTTACATTGGTGTATGTGTGTGTGTGTGTGTGTGTGTGTGTGTGCACCTGTTTAATTTAAAACAATATTTGGAGCAACATTAGGGGATGCCATGGCCTACCTGCCCCCCACCCGCCTTGTGGGCATGCCTATGCGTATATTAACTTATTTAAAGGAAAACACTCACAAGTTTCGAACTTTGTTATGCTCTTCAAACCTTTTACTAATACATCTATTTCATTTAACTAGTCACAGATTAATGTATCTCACATATTCAATCAAATTAATGAACGATGTCAAAATGCCACATTGCCTTAGATGTGTGTAAGAGAGAAAGAGATACCTGAAAGTTTCTCATTCTTCTCTTACTCAAAACTATGCAAACGATGGCTCAAAAATTTCAGTCACAGATGTCCATCCAGTTATATTATAGAGCGCTATGGTCCAGCTATTAAATAAAAGGATTGTATTTATCTTATTTAAATGGCTATGGAAGTTAGTTTGTTGGTAGCACTTCATATCTACAAATCAATTTGTTTTATTGTTTTGTTAGCTTCAGGGGCTTTGTTTATATATCCATTTGATTGAGTAATGGACTCTAGTCGATTATTGTCATCAGTTTTAAATATAATTTGATTACCGTTATAACTCTTAGTATACTAAGGAAGTAACTAGTTAACAACAAATAAATCTCGATTTAGAATGAGGTGAGTGTGTGTAGTAATATATAATGGGTTTCACGCAATTTTGACTTAACATTTGTTTGTTTGTTTGTTTTATTTGTCTTTAAAATGAGCAGTTAGCTCGTTACATTAAAGTTACAAAGAAACAGGTTCAGTTAAC
>CABFWO010005028.1:9803-54427 GCA_902155825.1 Timema genevievae
ATTTTTTTTTTAAATAGCTACAATGATTTTGTTCAAATATTATATCTGAGGACCATTTTACATGATAAATAATAATGTAGGTTTATTTTTTAAATAGTATAATTTAAAAGTATTTAACTTATAACAAAAATTTAAAAATATGAAGTTTTTATAAAAATAGCCTTAAATATTTTGTTTATAATGAATACCCGTAAAATATTTTTTTAATGTTGCATAATAGAATATTTTTGCTTTCACTAATAAAACATAATTTGAAGATGAATTACAAAAATCAGATTAAAACAAAATTTGATAAATTTGTGTTAAAATGTATCCAGGATGAGTGTTTATTGTGATTAGCAAGACAACGTGTTTGTTTTCCTGAGTAAACTTTACTTAAGAATAGTAAAATGAAATCCTATTTTTGGAAGTTTTGTTTGAAGCAATACACTGTTTGAGAAATTAGGTTCGATATTGTCGTACCATTTGTTTGCACATCGTAATATCAATAGTTCTGTAATATTTGGCATGGGCATGATGGAATTTGATTATAAACATTTTAAATCAAGAGTAAAGTTCTTATTAAATCCCACACCGTCCATGGAAAATACTAAAATAGTAGAGATAATTATATGCATAAAATAAAACTAAACGCATGTACTGAATAAATAGTTTGTTTGTTGCGTCAAAAGTAGTTAGTTTACATTAAAAACTAAAAAAATTGTCGTTATCTCGCGTTTTCTTACATCCCATACTAAAGGATTTGCTTTGGTTTAAATTTGTATAATCTATATTTAGTTTAAAGCGTAGCATGTGTACTATGTCCTAAGGATTTATTATATTGAATTTTTAACAAAATTAAATGTTAAACCAGGTAGAAAAACATGGGCCACAGCTGTCATGTGTCATGATAACGTACCCCTCTACCAACGGGGTTTTCGAAGAAACGATTGCCGACGTCTGTCAGATGATACACGACCATGGAGGACAGGTGAGCAATATTTGATGGAATCTTAGGGAGTCCAATGGCGCACTCACGGGGGTGGGGGGCAGCAGGCTAAGGGGGCACAAGCCCCCCACCCAACACCAAAATAAAGAGAAAGAACGATAATAAAACCTTTATTAAAGCACTGAAGTGTCTGTATGTTATTATTTTGGAAAGTGATCTTAGTAATAATTTATTTTTAAATACACCTAGTTGAAATCGTGGATTTGTTAGCGATCTCTTACTGTTAGTTTATTCCTTAGTTAGCAAATGGTGGGTGTCGCCACACATTCTCGTATATTCAATAATTTGAGTCTCTACTCTATTCAAATATATTTTTTATTTACTTTTGTATTTTTATATGTAATAACTCCCTCAATTGCAGATTTAAATAGCCTCCATCTCCCCAAACCATAATCCTTGGCGCGCCATTGAAAGTTACTATAGGCCTACATTTTTTGTTTATTTAAATGGAAAACTGGTGATTAAATATTGATATAAATTACTAATTAATGAAAGGCAATACATTTACAGCATAACAATTTTATTGAAATATTTTACTAACAAATAAATTTCTAGACTTAATATGTACAGTTCTTTGAATTTTGGTTACGTGGAACTCTAGAGATTTACATTGATCAAAAGAACTTCAACATTTTGTTGAGGTAAAATATATAATATTATGTGGTTTTGTAAAGCTTCAAAAAATTCAGATACCTTCCATAGGAAGATTGTTCAGTAGGTAACTATACTCTCTATTATGGAGTTACACAAATTCATAATCTAGATATGGGTGGTTTAGTTATTAATAGGAAGATTTTGTCAAGGATTATAAATGTTAAATTTCAAAATGGTTGGATGTCAAATATTATTTTGAAAGGTAGATATAGTGTTTTATCATCGTGATAGTGTAAACTCCTACAAAAGATATTTAAAATGATCTGTAACAAATTTTTTACCAGTTCTCCCAGTATCATATGACCATTTTAGTTTGGAGAATCTAACGCAAAATTGGGACGGGTGGATGTATATTGACTAATAATAGGAAAACACATAATGCATTTAGTTAGTAATAATAATGGAACTAGGGTGATCACTTTTGCTGCATACAATTATCTGGTAGTTAAACATACTGTACGTTGTTTTCACATAAGATAAAAAATATAGACCTGGGCTTCTCCTAGTGTCTTAGCTAATATATAGTCCATGTGCCAGAGGCCTAAAAAGAGGAATTTGGGTAAAAATGGGGGTAATTGGTGAAACTTCTAGGATATGATTGTTGGGTCCCATGGAACACAAAAATAGGTGATAGCCATATGGGAGGCGTAGCTATCCATTATGGTGGCAATTCAAAATGGCGACCACAGTGCAATTTTCAAAGCTTAGTATCTCGATAACTGCTCCTTCGATTTTTTTTCTAATTAAACTGACCAGGTCTCCATTTAGCTCTGACACATTCTGGGTAGGGAGACTGACCAGGTCTCCATTTAGCTCTGACACATTCTGGGTAGGGAGACTGACCAGGTCTCGATTTAGCTCTGACACATTCTGAGTAGGGAGACTGACCAGTTCTCCATTTAGCTCTGACACATTCTGGTTAGGGGGACTGACCAGTTCTACATTTAGCTCTGACACATTCTGGGTAGGGGGACTGACCAGTTCTCCACTTAGCTCTGACACATTCTGGGTAGGGAGACTGACCAGGTCTCCATTTAGCTCTGACACATTCTGGGTAGGGAGACTGACCCGGTCTCCATTTAGCTCTAACACATTCTGGGTAGGGAGACTGACCAGTTCTCCATTTAGCTCTGACACATTCTGGTTAGGGGGTTTGACCAGGTCTCCATTTAGCTCTGACACATTCTGGGTAGGGAGACTGACCAGGTCTCCATTTAGCTCTGACACATTCTGGTTAGGGAGACTGACCAGGTCTCCATTTAGCTCTGACACATTCTGGGTAGGGAGACTGACCAGTTCTCCATTTAACTCTCAGTCTATGATAAGTTTCCAAGAGAAGAGGAAATCTGACACATTCCCTAAGCCATGAAGGTCCAACCGATGAAATTAAACTAATCAAAATATCCCCAGGGATTCGAACTAATGGGCCACAATCCCTAAAAAATTTCAAATGGGATATAAAAATAAAATGTTTAACCATGCAGATCAAATTTGTGAACAAATGCAATGACCGGGTGGGATTGAATGTGCAGGAATGACAGGTACAAGCTAGTTCAATGACTATCCATTAAATATATAAATCACAAACTCCGGACACGAGTATTTTTTATGTTGGGGTGTGTAACCAACAACACTCTTAAATAGATAAAACAAACTAAATGGGTGCAGAACAATACGAGCCTAGGTGAATGACATAATACCTGTCAATTCTTGGACAATAGTTTTAACGCAGGAGATGCGTGATTGTATAACCTGCATGGATACAAATTAAATGGGTGCTGATCCTAGCGGTCAATCTACTACTTAGACAATATTTAAATAAACAATACAACCTTAAAACAATATTTTATTAATATACTATCTTTGAATACATTTTATATATTAAAAAGTAAAGACGTCCTGTGACAACAGTAGTCACTGGAGTTCTTTGTACCACTTCTTGAAACAGTTAAGACTCCCGTGCACCCTTATAATAAAAACTCAGGTTGTTCGACCGAACAATAACTAACACCACCAGAATGACAGAATAACTGTCGACCACATCACTTCACCACCCCCCACCTAACCCATCCCACCCCAACCCGACCTTCACTCACAAGTAGCACATTTAATGCCATTCCTACATTAGTCATGGCCGGACGCCACTGGAATAACAGATTATGTTCTTTACTATCCAGAGGATAATAATGTATATGTTGAGCACGCTACATAGCCCCATGTCCTTGTGGTAATATCCTCTGGTATATGTTGATTCCCTCCTTATGTCCACCTTACCACAAGCCTCCCAATATCTTGTTATTTCCTCCAGGTGTACTTGGATGGAGCCAACATGAACGCGCAGGTGGGGCTGTGTAGACCTGGCGACTATGGCTCAGATGTATCTCACCTGAACCTACACAAGACCTTCTGCATCCCTCATGGAGGGGGAGGTCCAGGAATGGGCCCCATTGGAGTGTGAGTAGGGCCTCCCCATTTTAATTTTGGCTTCACTCTATGAAACAGATGTGGTAGCTTTTTTAAGTTATTTTTGTGTGCATTAATTACTGTTTTGGCTTAGTTGTCCATTTTAACAGTAGTACAGGATGGATCAATTAAATCGAACCATGTTAAAATGAAATAGAAAACAATCCAATATACAACATTCTAATTTAAATAGTTTATAGGTTTTTAAAAGCTTTGGAAACAAAAGTTTTCATTTACTGTTTAAAAATAATGTCACCCACATCTGCACCATTCTTCGCAATGCACTGCTGCAATTACTGGTGAAAGCTGTGTACTACCCCACGAAGCAGATCCGGTGAAATGTCATCAACCTCTTGGTGAATTTTGACCTTTAAGTCTTCAATAGTGTGTAATAAATGAGAAAACACCTTCTCTTTTAAATACCCCATATTAAAAAATCAGGGGCTGTCAAATCCGGTGACCACGGAGGCCATGGAATGCCACCAAAGAACCTGCGCAGGCAGTGTCTCCATGCTGTGACGAGATATGTGGGCAGCAGCCCCATCTTGTTGGAACCAAACATTTTCAAACTGACACTAACGTAACTCAGGAACAAGGAAAGTTGTTATTACTTCTGCATAACGTTCTGAGATAGCTGTTGTTGCTCCGCCATTAGCATTTTCGAATAAATAAGGCCTAATGACACCCTCTGTTCCAAACCCACACCATACAATAACCTTTTCACTATAAACTGGTCTTTCGTGAATTTCTCGTGGGTTTTTAGCTTCCCAGTATCGGACATTTTATTTATTCACAAAACCTTTTAGGAATAAATTAGCCTCATCATTCATTAGAAGAGAGTTTGAAAATTCCCAATTATGATTTGTTTTGTCCAATAAAGTCTCACAACACTGCGATCTGAAATCCTTGTCATGTTGGCCCAGTTCTTGCACGAACTGAGTTTTGTATGGGTGAAATTGTAGGTTCAGGTGCAAAATTCTTGAAAGACTCCCTCGAGAAATTTGTAGCGTTCGGGCATGCCAAAGTTCTGGACAACGTGGACTCTGTTCCATTGCCGCTCTCAATAGCTCCACGTTTTCAGGTGCTCTGACGATTTTTAAACGTTTACGTGCTTTGTTTTGCACTGATCCACACGCATGTCACTAACTTAACCACAAACCAATTGCTTTGCATGATGGCACTGGTTCCCGGCCATGCTCGTCACCAAACTTCTGTCTAAATGTGCGTTGAGCTTGAACATTGAAGTGTGTTTTTATAAACTGTTCTAAAGCAAATATACGTTGTTGAACCGACCAACTATCCAAGGTCACACACCACCTATCTCACTATGACCACTCATACCGTTAGGCGTTAACCAGTATTGCCAACCTAAAACTGGTTCTATTTGATTGCCCCTCCCCCCCTGTTTAATGGATATCCTTAATCGGCCTTATTTTATAATATTAACCTTCCATTTAACTGAGTTTCAGATTTTTATTTATTTTAAAGGTATTAATAGAGTGCCGAAGTTCTTGTCCTTCTGGAAAGGCCTTTGAACACAAATCTGCATTGGGCCTACTTCTTTAATAACGTAATATTTGAACTATTTATCATGAGATAGTTATTTTGGTAGATTTTATACTTTCATAGTACTGTGTTTTACACAGTATTGGCTTAAGATAAAACAATATGTTGGATGCTACTTAAAATTATGCTATTTACTAAATTGATTATCAATAAAATAATATCTTATATATTAAAAGAGTTGTTTATTTTTCTCAGAAAGTTCGGGCTACATGAATTTAACTGCGATAATGAGGTAGGAATGAAAAATATATAGCTCAAAGGGAATGTGGCTGCATTTGTGTGTAGGAAGAAAAGGAAGTCGTTAGTTAAAACAAACTTAGTGGATATCATATTCTGAAAATTTAAAAATGACACCTGAACACGGGAATAGAACCCGGGACCTTTGGCTTAGTACGCCAATGCTCTAAACACTGAGATATCCAGTAATCGTCCCGTGCCAAGGGCAATTCTTCACTCATATTTTAAGGCAGAGTCTATGATGGAAGTGAGGAAATCGTCAGCTACAAATGTGTGATTTTATTAAGATTAGGATGGACACCTACTATATAAGAACCATAAAGTTGTATAGCCTTTTTCTGAGAAACTATACATAATAACAACATGCGGTTTTTTGTATTATATTTAACTTGTAAATTTAATATGAAGTATATTAATAAAAAAGTTACAAGTTAGTATTTATTTTGTTGAAATAAGATGTCATTTTGATTAATTAAAATTAAATCAAACATTAAATACAAGAATATAGTTTGAAATTATCATATTATTATAGATAATAAGTTAATGTACTATCATACACGATGAATATTTATAGTACAATAATTTTTACAAAATTTGGTATTTTCAAATTAAATAATGTCTAAGCTGTTGAAAAATTTCAATCGTTTCCTTGGAAGCACCTCTCCCTCTCCTCCCCAACCCATTTTTGGCCACGTGTCCGGGTAGTTTTTATTTATTGGTGGGTGAACGTACAGTCTATGGCGTCGGGCACTCCTCCCACGACGTGTCGAGGGCTGGGAAGAATCCTCTCTCGGTGGCCACTTAGTGTAGAGTGTGAGAAATGGTTTCCAGATGCAAGACTCTGAATCCATTTTGGTGTCGCAATAATCCCCATCTATGTGATAATGGGTTTTCCCGGTGACGTCATCGCAACCCTGGCAATGGTTTGGCGGCTCTATAAGACAAGCCGAAACAGGAATAGATTGTGACCTTTAAACTGTGAGATGTCGTGCTTGGTGACAGTTTGGTGGATTGACAAACAGAACCTCGTATTTGACTACTCTACGCGTAAGGGAAAACAGGTTTAGCGTGAATAAAACACGATAAAACAAAGATATATTTATTATACATTAAAAGTTTCACAGACATACATAGTATTTACTATACACTTTTAAAGGAATTACGCGTATATTTGTCTATACGCTTTTCTACAGTGTCTCTTAGATGTGTTAGTAAAATTGTTTTTAGTTCACAATCCAGCATTTAATAGTCCAAACCAACAACTTGACGTGTATAGTAGGTAGCACTAATAAGATCCATGTTTCTGATGTGCGTTTCCATCGTAGGCTGTTCGAGATCGATGACATCCGCTGATTATGTTAGCGTGTCGCATACATCCACGACGATGGTGTCAATCAAATCGTTGCAATATCGTGCGATGGGTGTCGAGCACATATCCCGTTTAGGCCCTCAGGTATGGTGGTGAAAGAACATGGATATTGGAATTTGGTGAGAGCGACTTCCCACTGTCCGTTGGGTGTAAGACGGTAGGGTATCTGCGTGGTTAAATTAGCGAGAGACTTTTTCGGGAAATATACCATAAAGCTGTCGCTCAGTAAAGTGATCTAAAACCGGTCCTTCATGGTAGGGCGCTTACGTAACTGTCAGGAATCCCAGAGCTAAACTTGGTGTGGTAGCATTTCCACTGCACGTACACTTTCTTTCTGGTGCCTTTACCCTTGACACGTAGTATTTTATCAATTTAAAAATTTCGAGAAGACGTACGCATTACAATTTGGGTTCTTAAAACGTCCCCCCCACCTCCTCTCCGTCAAGATTGGTCAACCTGAGGACCACTGGCTGTAGCAACACAACACTACTAACTTTGAAAATTTCTCCACTCCAATTGCTCTCGTAGCCCTTTTCAAACAGAATTTTGGAATTGCTAATATTTACCGTGTCACAGACTTTGCGTTTTAGCTTAATATTCTAGTTTGGGCGCCACCACTTGCCGTACAGATAATATCTGACTTGAAGCACATTGGTTTCTGAAACGTCTGCGAGTGCTGTCTTGATACTGGATTGTTTTGCGCCGTTTCAAACGTCGGCGAGATCTTGCAGGACGTCCACATAGCGATACGCGCTAGACTAGACTTGACGTGAACTTTATCCCCTTGTCCATCTGTAAACCTAGAGATTTACGGGCACTTTGTTTGAAAAGTCCTGAAAGGCGTCCCTCACGACGATCTTTGTCTTGGAGGGAAGAGCCCTTGCTCAGGCCATTTTGCTAAACACGTCGATTATGGTGATAAAGTACACGACACCGTCGTTGGATTAGCTGAGATTTCAACTATCGTTGAGATCGGCTTGCCAGAGATTGTTTAACACCACGTACTTGTTGCGTGGAAACTTTTTATCACTGTTTTGTGTAGCGCATAAGTGTCTTGCGCACTAAGCCATTCTCGTAATTTGCCCATATTTTTCTTGGACTCCTTTATGAGTGACGCCACCCCTTCAAACCTTGCAAGATGAGATGTGTCGTAGTAGATTTAGCATAAACGGCCCATTAAGCTCTGAAAGGTAGCCACCTGTTTTCTTCAACCCTTTTCAGTTTCTTATTTTTAAGCTGTTGTGACAGTGTAAGTGGTTGGGGTACGGGCATCGTATCTCTAATGGGCGCTAAGCGTTTCGAACTTACAATAAATTGTTTCGGGGCGTTTATTTTTTAGAACCCCGTGAGAAACTCTCCCCACCACGACAGTTCGTTGTGTCTTCTTGCTCTGAACAAATCGTCTTCTTGCTCTGAACAAATAGTTGACTAAATCCACGATACTGGATCCACAGAGAAGTGTATCGTGAATACTCACTTCCCCATTTGCGTCCCAAGAGATACCACCCCTGGAATTAATATGTTCTAGTAAATGTTTGGCTTCTTTACGTGCCTGTACTGGTACATTATTGAGTAAATAAGGGATGGGATGTACATACACTTCAGAGGTTTTTGTGAAGGTATTTTAAGTTGGGGGAGGGCGCTGACTAAGGTGCAGATAGCGCTGTAGTAGTTATTGGTATAAAGTCCATTGAGACTTGTCGTTAAATTTAGAAGCGAGGATATTTACAGTTCCTTGTCCATCTCGGAGACCACTAGATTTGTGGCCGATGCCACTCGTTAGTGGTGTTGCTCGTAACGCTGTAATTTTTCTGGGAAAACTAAATTCATATTTTTGTGTGACGCATTATCTACTTGTTGAATAAGGGACCGAGGACACCGCTGATTAATGGGGCTAAGAGTAAGGGTAGGAACGCTCCCCCTTTTTGTACGAGTAGTCGTCTCTTATTCTTCCAGCACTCTCCTCGTTTGTTTAGTTTGCGCAACATCTGCTTGTGAGCTGTTAACTTTGTCTTCTGTGCCTATTTCAACGGCATCTCCCTTTTAAAGAGTAGTAGGCACACTCTTAAACAGCGTCAATCAGGTTCTTGTCTTCTTGTCAAAAAAATATAGTAATAGAATATGTTTTTACAGAATATATTATATATTTTTAGAAACAATAAACAATTTCTTAAAGTCGAAGAGGAATAGTGGCCGCGGTACTAAATAGCTCGGAAAAATATCCAAGTCCAATTAAATATATATACACATAGAGATGGTTTCAATTTAACATATATACAAGAAAATAAACAAAATAGTATAGAATTAAAAAATATATATATATATACACAAACATCTAATTAGATTTGACCAGAGATAATCAGGAAGATGAAGGATTGTACTGGTGGATAAAAAAATAAACAAGTATCCCAGGTGCATAAAATAAATCAATAAAAAATATGCTTGTTTTTATGCAGAAAAAATATGAAAAATTTCAAATCTTTGAAAAATGGTATGGCAGTGGAACTCTCTGAAAAGAAAGAAAATAAAAGATTTTTTCAGCCCGTCTAAATGATCACCTTTTAGTCGTGGCGAGTGCATTTACAAGGACTCTGATACCCAAACGGCAACGTATTAAAATCATCAGTTATCCGTCGTTTAGTTTACACGGGCCTTTAAACTTTATTCTGCGAAACGAAAATACATTCGCAAGACATTTTCTTACAAATTTGTGCAGTATCTTTATGTATCTTTCCGCTGCCTGTTTTGTCACCACCGATTTCATAACCTCAAAATTAACGTCGTTCCAGTTGCCGTAGTTTATGGTGATCCCGTGAACCTTGAACACTGTTTATGTTTTGGTGGGATCGCCACCAACACAAAACGTGGTCTCTCAATTTTTCAAGGTTGCTGTATAAGTGCAAACTAGCCATAGCAGTCGTGTAGCAGGCCATCATCACACTCGTGTTAGGGTTAGGGCGCAACATGTCACATGCATCTTTGTAATAGAGGAACATAACCTCATCATTAACATCAATGACGCTGTCCACAGTGATGTACGTATCCATGAGGTACTTATGGATGCCCTGATAGTTGATGACAGCGGCTATGTGTTGTAAATCAGGTCTTTGCCCAAACTTTCCCCACAGTGAATTTAAAAAGAGTTTAGTCAGCGTGCGGAGAACAGTCTTTTACAAACAGAATTGAAACCGAGTTTTACAGCTTCTATTTCCTCATAATTTTGAATCTAAGATTACTCATCATCTTGTGAGGTACACCACTCTGTCCATCCACTGGCTTCTTGTTAATTTTCAAAAAAGTATCAATGTACCCGTGAAACAATACTTCGGGACGTGTCTGATTATCGTAAACAGCTACATTGTACTCCCACACTTCGTGTATGGCTTCAATGGTGAAGTCTTTCTCAATGACTTTCCGGATCTCGTCAATCACCCAGACGCCTTTAAACCAGTGATCTTTCATGTCGTTGTGCTTACATGTGCCTTGGTTTTTCTCTTCTCCACATTTAATGCACAAGATTAACTTGTCGTGCATCAGTGTAGGCAATACGGGCAAGAATAAATCCTGTGGAAGCGTCACGGTAACTTTGCCTATGCCTACTACTTACCGGGCAATTTGGCTTCAAGTGTATTTATGGTTGATCGATAGGTTATTTTTTGTACTTAAAAACGTAATGATACAACAAATACACGTCCAAGTACTTGATCTTCTCTTCACAATAAAGGTCTGCTTCGTGGAAGAAATTAACACAATTTGTACGCCCACCAAAGAATGCGTCCCTGGGACATAGGGGCTCCTTGCTGTAAACCTTGTGCTGGAGTACAAATGGTTTAAAGTCCTTTTCTATGCGTTTCATCGCATTAAATATACCTCCCACATATCTACGACCATGTAGCCAGCATTCTTAAAATTTTCCACGAGGCCATGGTCGCTTCATAGCGCGTCTCTTTGGTCTCATGTTGAATGTTTTTGATAGGGGTGGTCCTGTCAAGATAACATAAAGTGCACCCGTGCCAATAACATCCCCAGAACTGAAAGACGGTGGTGGTATCTCCAGCTTTAACAACGCCGTCTACACGTCGCCCTAATACATATTCCTTACGGCCATTTCCAGCATGAAGAATAGAGACACCGCGTTGATGGGCCTCCCAGCAGGGCCATTGTACAGCGACGTGCGACTGTTGGTCTGCATACCGGAAGCCACCGTTAGGGATTATACCGATGGTATTCTCCTTAAGATGACTTCGGCGGTAAACCAAAAGACCGCTTCCGCGATCTTACACGCCTCTCTTAAGGGATCAACCTTTGCTTTTCCCATAGGCATGTCTCCAAACCTCAGGCGGGCCTTCCGTATGATCTCTACATCTTTCATGCAACACAGTTCCAACTCGCGGTTAAATCAAAGATATAATTTTCTTTGACCAGCGCGTCATACGACTTTTCAAAGTGTTGCTCTCCCTCATCTAACATCTCACCAATGCCGTAGTACTACTTTGGCGGCAAGGGCCCCTATACCCCGCGATTTCTTTTTTATTGTAAAATTGGGGGAAATATACCTTGACCAAAGACTCGTCTAAGCCGAATGTCTTGGGCATCTTGGGCAATGTCATTGGAAGAAAGTTCAGTGAGTCAATAAATTGGAATGGGGCGTAACGCATGGACATCATTTTCCCACCGTTCATTATGAGCACTGGAGTTCATTTTTATTACCTCCATCATATATTTAAAAAAAATTTCCACCATAGCCCTTGGAATTATGGTCTAGGTGGCTGATGTCCTTAAATTTGTTTTTAACTTGCTCAAGAAATCCTATATTTGGGTCAATTTGGTATCACCATTGAATATGCGAGTCCTATCTCCTATTCGATGCAATTTTGGTCATTTCCATCGATATGAAGGCAGGCCTTGTAATACGTCTGCGCGACACATAGGTTAGTTTCATGCAGTACGTACTGGCCGCACCTGGAAAAATAATTTCTTGTCTGCATTCAAAATCATAGAATACGAACATGAAATTGCTCTTTTCCATTGACGGTTTGGATGGGGCCTGGTTCATGTGGCAGAAATGACAAATAGGTGATATATCTAGCATACGCTACAAAAAGTCTCATAACACCTGTGTAAATAATTTGATCTTTCCAAACTGACAAATTTCCCACAGACCTCACAAACCCTTTTAACATCAAAGACCGTCATGTGACCTCTGCAAACTGTGGGACGTTTATGGTTATCAAAACAAGTTTTGTTTGTGAACCAACGCCCACAGTCTTTACAGGTCACAGTTCGAACTCCAGTGCTAACCGTTTTAGCATAGCACTTTTTAACCGCGGATTCACATTTGTGTGCATTCTTATATTAAAATGGCACACGGCACTCACGGTAAAAGTACCCACATTTAAATACGGCTCTCAAGGATGTTATGACATTAAATTGTTTTGCTTATCATCTTGAAAATACAATTCAATGAAGCCTTTAAAAGAACTTTCGGGAGGGGTAGGACTCTCATATAGGTTTTCCTCCCTCATTATTCCCTGAACACGGTGATTTTGTATTCGGAGAAATATGTTTGAATTTTTATCAGTCCAAAACATTCACACGGGCATCACGGTAGTTACTCTGCTTTAGTTTTTGAAGAGGACGACCCATTTTATTGGTCTAAATGTGTTCACGTCCATGCATCCTGGCTCTCGTTTAACGTCACACACAGCCATGGCGACAACCAATGGACGGGCAAGGCTAAGTGTGTCGCCACCATTTTGAATCTTAATGATTCCTTTGTTGTTACGACTATATATGCTAGCGGGAGAGAGTTTATCACATTTATGATTCCCCTCCCATGCGGCTCTTTAAAGTGGTGTAAATTGACATACAAGGGAGACGAAGGGAGAAACGAAGCATTGCATTGTAACACTCGTTCTACATTAGAGACCACAGCCTGCACGTCTAAACGGAACAAATACAGGTCTTGATGAGGAGTCTTTGCTCTCTAATAGCAGACCTACGTGATCCTCCGCGCTAACTCCGTGATCCTGAAAACGCCCTAGCAAAACATTGATTTGCTCCTCGAGCCAGGTTTGAGCGTCACGATCACTCTCTGGCGTCCCTAATTGTATGACCAATTAAGGCCCGACATAAAAACGCTTAAATTGTTTAATTCTCTCCTCGACGATTCGAAGAGAGATGCCTTGGGACAACCCTCTACCACCGGGCCACTAATTCTGGGTGCGGGTGTTGATAAGGGGCTGGCTGCTGCCAAATCCACCGCTGGGACATGAATTGCTCTGGTCAGCTGCTTCCCGGCTCTTAAAGATGGGAGATCCTGGAGGTGGGGCGCCGTCTGGAAGCGCCACGGCTTCAACGGACTGGCTGGGGTGATTTGTACAGGTGTTACCCGCCTCCAGTTGAACTTAAACTAAAGAGTTAAATTCAGACAAGATATTGTACTGTAGATCACATGACTTGACGTATTATTATGTTAAATTGTGGGATTCTGGCAGTTTACAATATTAATTGTATTAGTATTATTTTATAGGTATTGATAATAACTATAAATGTGCCAGATGCAGATCACATGACTTGATGTATGAATATGTTAATTAGGGGGATTCTGACAGTTTTGGAAAATAAAAATTTTGTTTGCATTCAACATAAAAGTTGTGGATCACATGATTTGACGTAAACACTGTTCGTCCCACTATATCCGTCACCGCAGATGGCAGTAGATTAAGAAACCCTTCGCTAATGACGGGGAGGGAAAGGGGAAACAACAAAGTTGAAAGGATTGTGTGGGAGAGGGCTGCCTGTGGAATGTAAGGACACTGAAAGGGGGTTAGTATAGAAGGGGTGAGAGGGGTTGGTGTGGTGACTGTTATAACTACAGCAGCGCACCTCTGGCGAGGTGATAATATATGGAACTACTTGGAAGAGAGATTTTCAAAACCTCGAGATGTCCATCCGAATCTTAAGATCACAATCTATCAGATAACACAGCCACCTTCGACTCGGTAGTTGGCTTAATTCTGCCACTTGCACAACTATAATAATTTTAAGGGATTGCATATTTAAGAATTAAATAGCCAAAGCTATTATTTATGCTTTTAGTGAGGATTACTACATCTAGATATCAGCCAGCCAAAATGTGTTCCCTAACCTCCCCGTCACCAGTAAATCAGGCTAGGTAACCCATACATAAAGTTCGAGTATCCCCCATTGATGAGGGTTTAATTAATTTCCTTTGAAATTGAAATCAAAGTATTTATAATGGATTTGAAAACTATCTTTTAATTTAAAAATAAAACAAGCCTAAACATAATATGTTGAATTTTATGCATAATTTATATATTCATACATATAGTAAAATCAAATGTTTTAGTAAAACATTCAATTGTAAAGAATTAACTTAGAAAATAATTGATTTCTTAGCAAAGGTGAAGTGATGGTAGTGACAAGGAAGAGGATAAGGCCTAGTAAAACTATAAGGTTGGATTGAGTAGGACAACAGGGAGAGTTGTTCTATAGGTGTGTAAGAGACCTGCTATGATGAGTTGTTCTATAGGTGTGTAAGAGACCTGCTATGAAGAGTTGTTCTATAGGTGTGTAAGAGACTTGCTATGAAGAGTTGTTCTATAGGTGTGTAAGAGACCTGCTATGAAGAGTTGTTCTATAGGTGCGTAAGAGACCTGCTATGGAGAAGAGAAATGCCCTTGAACTGTAAGAAGAAATTAAAACTTAACAGATTCTAGTATGGGGCGTTTATTGACGTCCCCGCACCCACTTATGTTCTAAAATACGAGTTAAATGTATCCTATATTCATAATTCCCCCCACAGGCACAATATAAAATAACCAAGTGTATATTGAGGTGGCCTATGTGGTTTTCAATGTTTCTTCAAGAGGTTTACTTTAAGTAAGTTCTTACATAAAATAATGGATATGATTATAGCAAGGCTCACTTAGCTCCGTTCTTACCTTCCCACCCGGTAGTAAACCCCATGGCGGACATGGGCAGACAATCAAAGTCATTTGGGGTCGTCAGCGCTGCGCCTTTTGGATCGTCTGCTATCTTGCCAATCTCGTGGGCCTACATTAAGGTAAGATATAAAGCAGATATTTACCATATCTCAAACAGGAATTGGTATAATGTATCTGTTCTTATTCCATTTGATGTCACTAATTAGATCCGGTGGTCTAAGGCGTCACTTTTACAATAGGCTGGACCACGGTACTTAGAATACACGGTATGGTCCACAAGGCAGGTGCGCAGTATCCTGTCGTGTCTGTGACGTCAATGTGGCCCACTGGGCGCTCAGATGTATGCTCCCGTCAATTCTTGTTATTTTGATATCTGTGTGTCACTTGATATTAATTAGTATTAGTAGAGCCTTGTTGTGTAGTTGCTGGGTGCAGTAGACACTCAAGAAACTCTAAAAAATCTGGGGTAAGATTTTTTAAATTTCCAACAGAAAAAACATTACGAAAATAATGGGTGCACGCTTGTAAAAGAACAGAACTGACCATTTTTTTGTCTCTAATACTCGAGTTTGCTCTGCTCACTTTAGTGAAACGAACTTTTAACGTGACTTGAAGGCAGAATTACTCAAATTGAAAATAATAGTGTGTTTGGAAAAAAAAAGTGTGTGCCAAAATTTAAAATACAACTGTTACAGTTTCTTTCAATAGTTCGGAAATAAATAAAATAGCTGATAAACGTGAAACCAAACAAGCTTAAACCTTCTTTTAAATACACATGAATATAATAATTTGCCCTTTCCAACCTTAGAGCACGGGACTAGCCCAACACAATTAATAATTACACAAGAGTTATTGTTGAAACTGCTAACGAAAGAAAATAATGTTTTAAAGAACGAGAATAGATACATTTTGACAGTTAGCCACTGCTAGGACATACATTTCTCAACCAAACGAAAATATAGAACAAATTGAATCCCGTTTTTTCACCTCCCAACATCTAATTATTTTAAGGGGGAAATGTACCAATTGGTATTCTGATAATGTAAAAGGCAATAACGCTAAGATGTATGTATAATAAAGCATTTGGATGTGTAAAAGACGTTTTGAAATATCCCCTTCTGAGTGAAACGACAATTATTAAATGCCACCCCAGCTAATTTCCCACTAAGCCAGATTTATATATGTAATCTTAACTATTTTAAAAGCACAAGTTAATGTTTTTTTGATTTAGAAAAAGACGTGGGGCTTTTTCTTACTACACTCAAATTGGAATGAAGTTTGTGAGGAGCATGCTAGCTGTCACGAGGAGAAATTATATTAGGAATGAAGTTATCAGGGAACTAGTGGGAGTACAATGAGTACAAGAGATAGTAGAGGAAGCAAGACTGAGAGGGTATGGGCATGTAATGAGGATGTTGGAGTACATGAGATAGTAGAGGGAGCAAGTTTGAGAGGGTATGGGCGTGTAATGAGGATGTAAAAAGAGAGGATGCCAAAGAAAATTATGGAAATGAAGTATGTAGGAAAATGACTGCAAGTGAGACAAAGAAAGAGATGGATAAGATAATAGAACGTATGCAGGTGAGAGGAAAAGAGTGGACATAATTAAAGTAGGAAGAATTGTGGAAGGATAGAGGAAGATGGAGGCACTTTACTAAACTGATCCTGCCACAGGCTGGAAACAGTTGATGACGATTATTATAATGACAATTACACGCAAATTGGGGTATATTTCCTATAAATTATACATTACTCATCCATCCTCTATTATCATAATTAATACATACGTAGAAAGCGTATTTCTAGTGAGACGCGATGTACACAATTATATCATAGCCTTCATTCAAATACCTATGAAAACTTTTCAAAAAGCATACCCTTCAAGTACAATCAAATGAATTCATCCCAACCAAATTGATATCCACCGGACCCCTTTTACTTGACCCCACTCCTTCAACTTATAGCAAAAAACGCGTGGAGGTTCATTACACAAAATAGGAAATAACGGAGTCTTGAAACCTGTGAGGATCTTTAATACCACGATGATGCCATTTGTTATCACCGTCTCTAAGTACAGTAAAACCTTGGATTGCGAGCATAATTCGTTTCTTAAGCGTGGTCGTAATACAAAGCACTCGTATATCAAAGCGAATCTCCCCCATAAGAAATAATGGAAACTCAGATGATTCGTTCCACAACCCAAAAATATTTATTCTAAAAATGATTAATAACAAAAAATTACCTTTTTTATTTTCGTTATTTCAATTTAACTGTACTTTAATCAAATTTATTAATTACATTTAATCGTGGCTGGTGTGAGGTAGACGAGAGAGTGGAGAGAAGGAGGTGTGTTATTGATTAGGATGACTTTTACTACTGTCACTAACGAAATCACTGGTATCTGTTGGCTCACTGGAATCTTTTTCTTTTTTTGCGACTTTAACAAGGAACCTATCCAATGACACTTGCTTTTGAGGATTTCGTGGAAATGTAACATTGCATTGTCGTTAAACAGATTCATCGCTTGCATTGCTACAGCCTTATTCGGGCGGTGCTTTTCTACAAAATTTTGCACTGTTTCCCACATTTTACACATCTTCCTAATCTCATTAGAAGTGAAGGATTCCTTCATATTTTTCTCCTCCTCCTACTCCTCCTCCTCAGATGAGATCTCCATAACTTCTTGCAGTTGCTCACCACTGGTGGCTCCTGTACATGAGAAAACACCTCGAAGCAATCAGACCACAGTTTTCTCCAAGCAGAATTGAGGGTTTTATTGGTGACCCCATCCCAGGCTTTATCAATGATCTTGAGGCAGTTTACAATGTGAAAATGCTTTCTCCAAATCTCTCGGAGGGTAAGGTTTGCTCCTTCGGTCACCGCGAAGCATTGCTGAAATAGTGCTTTGGTGTAAAGCTGTTTAAAGTTCAAAATTACCTGCTGATCCATGGGCTGGAGTAATGGAGTGGTGTTAGGAGGAAGGAATTTGACCTTAATGAACTTTAATTCCTCCAGTTAGTCGTCCTTGAGGCCTGGAGGATGAGCTGGAGCATTATCCATAACCAGCAAGACTTTGAATGGCAAACACTTTTCTAAAAGGGATTTCTTCACTGCAGGACCGAATACCTCGTTGATCCACTCAACAAGAAACAAGTGTCACAAGCCTTTCTGTTGGACATCTAAATAACGTTTAACTGTCTCTTCTGCACCTTTCATTTCTTGAAGGCTCGTGGATTCTCGGAATGATATACGATAAGGGGCTTGACTTTGAAATCATCGCTTGTATTAGCACACAAGTGGGTGAGACGGTCTTTCATGGGTTTTTGCACTCTCTTCTGCTGTAATGTAAGTCCTCTTTGGCATCTTTTTCCAAAATAGCCCTGTCTCATTTCAGTAAAAAAATTGCTGTGGCAGATAGCACTCGGAAACCATGAGCTTCTGTAACTTGGCAACAAACGCCTTAGCCACTACGTACCTCAAAACACTATGAATACCACTTCTTCTCTTAAAGTTATCAAACCATCCCCTACTCGCCTTGAAGCCTTCTTCATTTTCTGTCGACGTACCTGGCAGTTTAATTACGAGGTCAGCGTACAAGGTCTTTGCCTTCTCGCAGATAAAGTTCTTGGTCACAGTATCAACTGCTAGTTGCTTCTCGTTTAACCATAAGAGAAGCAACTTTTCTACACCTTAGAGAACACATAGCCGTTGCTTTGGTACTCTAGTGACTCCTTTTGCTGCATCTAGCCCCCTTATTTCTTATTTATTCTTCTTTACTTTACAAATCGTCGGCGTGGACTTAGTACTACTCGTATTGCAAGACATCACTCGTTTATCAAGTTAAAATTTATTGAAAATTTTTGCTCGTCTTACAAAACACTCGCAGAACAAGTTACTCGCAATCCAAGGTTTTACTATATATTGGTTTCATAAACCATATTATATTGAAAGTTCGATAAATATAATGAATAAGGTATATTAAAACTTGATTACATTTGTTTGAATGACAAACTTTGTGTAGTTGCCATACATTCAAACTATCACTTAGGTTATAGGCTTGTAGAAAGTATTATTATATTACCATTTTTTTTTTAAAGTTGGCTCATATCTTGTATATTGCTTTCAAAAACCATATTTTGTTGAAAGTTTGATAACTTTAATTAAACAAGCTAGCTAAAAACTGTATTACATTTGTTTGAATTACATACTTTGTTTAGAAGTCTTACTTTTAAAAGTTAAGTTAGGCTTGTAGAAATCACAGTATCTACTAAACCCTGATTTTAGTAAGAATCCCAATCTGTAAGGCTTTGTTTCGTGCCAGAATACTATCATATATATAATATTTTGGTAAAATAAATGGCCATTTATAACGGGAGTAGAAATTTCCTTCTGGAAGGTATTTTATCCTACCTAAACACAATTATAAGGTAGGATTCTGGTACGAGATAAAGCCTTACAAGCGAGCTTCCTTCAAAAATCATCGTATATATATTAGACTAAATCAACTTATTTAAAGAAAAAACTAACCAATTTCGAACTTTGTTATGTTCTTCAAAGCTTTACTAACATATTTATTTAATTTAACTAGTCACACATTGATTTAAATCATATATTCAATCAAATTAATGAACGATATCAAAATGTCACATTGCCTTGTATGAGTAAAAGAGAGAAAGAAATACCCGAAAGTTTCCTTCTCTCTTAGACAATGGTATGCAGACGACAGCTCGAAAATTTCAGCCACTAATGTCCATCCAGTTATATTCTAGAGATCATTGGTTGTGATATCTGTAATCTATGACATGGTAAAACATATGTTGGTCACATTGATATTTATAATAAAACTGGATGGACATACCATTGATCTCTATAATATAACTGGATGGACATCTGTGGCTGAAATTTTCGAGTTGGCGTCTGCATACCATTGTGTAAGAGAGAAAAAAACTTTTGGTTATCTCTTCTCTCTTACACCCATACAAAGCAATGTGGCATTTTGATATCGAAACTTATAAAATTCCTACAATAATACTCTTCTCTATTGTAGTTCTCGTAGTTTGGTACAATATAATAAATAATTCTGAACAATATAAAACCAGAATATCATACGATAATAATCTCTCTACAAATAAAACTGTTCATGTACTCACCGAATGTATCTTCTGGGTAGAGCAACCACCAAGACGGACCAAACACCTATAGAATCCTAGTATGGGGAGTTGACCGAGCGAGCTACGATGTTCCAACAGCTGACGTCCACACGACTTCATCAACGAAACTTTAGAATAGGCCGGCCTGAATTTGCCTCGACTAGAGGAAGACTACTTACCTGCCCTCTGATGGGAGAAACGTGAACTACATCCATAACATCAAGTGTTTGAAGAAATGGTCTGGAATTTGGATGGAGCTCTGACAACAAATGGGCTACGTGACTGTCGAAAGCTTCTAGAAGGACGTCACCAACCGAGTGTTCTTTTCCCCTACCTTGCGTCCCTAGCAAAGAAAACCCTATAGAGAGTGATGTTCGTGTATGCAAAGATGACTATTCAAATTCAACGCTCGATGGAGGAGTGCTGTCCTGGACTTGGACAATTTAGGATAAAACTTTCACGTATAATTTACTACGGACTTTTGGACTCTGATTTAAATTTAACTTTTAGTGTTAGCCAAGTTAGGCGTCGTAATTTTTCTATTTAATAATTTTTTTTTTACCTGAACATTTATTTTGATATGAAACTCTCTATTTTGTCTGTCGCCATTTGGACGCTAGAGTCTGTTGTGTTACTTAAACTTTTTTTAGATAGCCACAGTTATTAGTTGATTTTGTGTTGGCCACGTTAAATATAATTCATTTTAAAATTGTGGTTACTAGTAATTGTTTTGATAATATTAAGGTAGTCTTTTTGTAGTTTATATTTTTAAGTATGGATTATTGTAACGTAAACTTTTCTGACTGACAAAATTAATCATGAGATTAATTTACTTTAGAATATTTTCAAATCATTTGCTATAATTGTTTGTACTTAAATCAACTTTATGGGTTGTTCTGTCTCTTCAAGACTGACCCATTGAATTATCGGATATGGTACGTGTGATGTAACATTCACTCAGTTTAACTGCGCGAAATAATATACGAAGTTATTGTTTATTTTTGATTTTCAACATACCTCAGTTTGATTTTTGAGACCATGTAAAGATTTCTGCTCTGCTGTTATTGCTTTGAATAAACCATTCATATTGTTGTTATTAAATCTTGCATATGATCTCCCTTTTTATATATTCCTTAGCTTACGCCCCCTCCCTTTTATATTATTTGTGGTCGTAAATAAAAGGTAGTAGATTGGGGTGTAACAAAATGATAGTTTGAATATATGGCAACTACACAAAGTTTGTCATTCAAACAAATATAATCAAGTTTTAAGATATCTTATTCATTATATTTTTCAAATATTGTAAAGATTTTATTTGTATTTGTACAGTATTACCTGTAAAACTGAAATGTATATCCTTTAACGTAAATATTTCTTCAGGAAAGTGTGGTATAATACTTCACTATTTTCAAACAATAACACTTTTTTTCATCAAATACATATTTTCACACAAGAACATTGAAAGAAACCGTTAAATCTGTCCCCTACAGTGTAGCAGACAATAAACTTGAGCGCCACGCTTTAGTCCTTGGCAATGTGTATGTGTATGTCCATCCAGTTATATTATAGATATCAATGGTAACAGCATGTTGACACTAGCGCTCCCCCCTCGACCCTCAAAGCGTTACGTGGCTTATTGGCACCCCTAATTCATAGAAAGTTAAAGTTAAAATTAACTTTAGTGCGTTTTGTGTTGTTCATTATGTATCATTTAAATAAATGCGTTTTAACTTCTTGCACACTATATGATATATACTTTTAGCTATTATTTTTATGTTAAGCATGAATATAATTTCACTGCTTTACTGAGTTTGCCAGTAGTTTTGCAACAACTTATTAGTTGTCTGCTCATCCGCTAAGCTATCAATTTTGTTCAACTTCTCTTTTGTACCTAATAGTTATTTCTCATACCCCTTATTCTTTTCTCTATGAATTTGTCATCAGAGCAATAATTTTATATAACATGTAGGATTGTCGGGAAACATATTTAGGTAACTCATTATTCTTATAAATTTTAAGAGTTTATTTAACTTACTTTTACTTTTTTAGAATAAAATGTTAGTTGGAACGGTTTAAATTGTTAAAGGGATAGATATTCCACTGTAAGTAGTTCCTATTATATTTAGGATATATATATTGCACCAGTAACTTATACATTCTTGTCATTTTAATAGGTTATGCGATATATATGTAATTATTTATGTTTAATGTTTGTCCACAGTACATTCACCATGGCCAACGGTTCTGAAAGTGGAAAGATGGAGTTTATTAATGTTGAGCGATTGACAACTGAATTATCAGATGGTGTTTTTGGTAAAAATGATACTGCTACAGGTGTTGATTTAAATAAAACTAAAGTTTTATTTGAGAACTCTTTGCTCGCTGGTGGAGATGGACTGGCAACACCAAAACCTAATGTATCTACCGATTTTATACTAAACGAGTCTGCAATTTCACCAGATGCATCTAATGGTGCCAAGAGGAAACGAGATGAAAGTCCAGAGCACTACAGTTTGGTTATGGATGAAGATGTTGAAGGTTTGATTTTCATTCGTACATATAAACCGGGAGTAGTATTTTTTATATTGAGTATAATATACAAAATAATTTATTTAATGTGTCAAGAATGTAGGCCTATGGTTCCTTATGAGAAAATATTTTTTTACAAAAAAACCCTACCTTGCAGTGTTATTGATTACTAGAGATGGGTGAAATCGTTCATTTAAATGCACCATACATTAGGTCTAGTTCACTTCAGTGACCCATTCATTGTTCATATTTTGTAATTGTTAGTTTTTACTTCAAGGGTTAAAACCATGCTCTTAGTCTCTAGCATTGTTTCAATGGGTGGAGGGGTTGGGGGGGAAGATGGTGTAAAAATATTGTTGTGTTTTTATTAGATTTTTTTTAAAGAAAACAGTTAATTATTAAAAGGCCTCATGATATAACATATTAGAAGGTAACATATTTTTACTATTGTAACAGTACAGCCAAATTAAACAAAGCATAAATCACAATAATATTGTTAAAATATTGCGATGATCAAAAATAGAAAGTTTACAACTGGCAATATTACAATGCTCAAAGGTATAAATTAGCATTTCCCTAAAATATTATGAATTAAAGTAGACATTACAATTTAACAAAAGTTAGACCAAAACCTTTTGATTTTCATATTACAATGACTGTTTTGTAGAAAATATACACACATGTTTATTTTATTAGACTCCTAAATTTGATAAATCATTACGTAACCACAAATAATTATGAAACACAAATATTCTTTATACAAAACAACAATAGACCCTTGAGAGTGCCAACCTTAATTTAACATTAGTCTAAATTACCATTTAACAATAACGCCATAGATAGTTTAGAAGGAAGGGCTAAGCTAAAGTTGAAAGAGAACGATAGAAGAACGACCGACCTTACATACAATCCTCCAGGCTCTGTCCAGCTCACTCTTGCCGTTCATTGAACGACCATACAAATGAACGGTAATGAATGTAGAGCGCTAAGTGAACTATGAGGGAAGGTTGGTAAATAAACGAGAATGAGGTAATAGCAGTTTACAAATGAGGGAAGAATGGTAAATGAACAAGAATGAGAGAAAAGTGGTAGGGACTTGTTTGACCTTGAGCCATTGTTTGAACGAATGAACAAGAATGAGTAACGACAAGTGAATTGGAGGACAGCCGAGCAAAGACCGTGGTTTGAAGAAGAATGTGTAGAAGCAAGGCACAAATAGCGAGTCTAGCCGAGCCAAACTGGGGCTATTATATGGAATACACTAAAACACCTATTATATTTGTCAACCCCGGTGGTCTTGGGGCAAAGTGCTCTCCTCAGGACTTTATGTTGGTTGGCTCAAAACTATTCAAGGTAGACGGATTTTTCTTGAGCGATAAAAATCTGTAGCACAACTTCCTTCTCAGGGAAAGTAAAGCTGTCAGTCCCATGTTGATTGTGGCAGGGTGTTTACTATCCAGGAAAAACTGGGAATAAGTCGAGAATTAGGGAAATTACAAAAAATATCTGGAAGAATGTTGATTTACTCAAAATATGAAATATAATTACTAAATTAGTACGTTACAATGTGTTTTAAATTCTCTTTTTTTGTTTGTAGCTGTGTAGGCTAATATATTTTATAATTTCTCTAATTCCTAGTAGACTTTGTTAATTAATACAAATAAAAGAACTTTAATTAAACTTAAAAACTTATTATTAATCATAAAAAAGATTAACAAAAACCTTGGGATAGAAGGGTGTGACATACTTTTGAGTCAAGAATTTTAGGAGATGATTAGGGGGAATCGGGGAAAAAGTTGGGAGTTTCATTTGTCAAGTTGAGTGGTGTGTAAAATAACCCTGGAAGGTACGTGGAAAACCTTTCCCTTCAAAATTGGTGGCCCTTTCGCTCTTGTTCATAGAAATTCACATGTGCTGATATAATCAGACAGTTCAGAAAGTGCACGTTAAATACCTCAACTACATTTTTTTAAATATTAAAAATATTTTTAATCATAGTAATCAAATAAAAGTAATCCCTTATGTGTTTATAATTTTAAAAAATCAAACCATTTTAACCTAACCTTCCAAGTCTATTAAAATTCAATTAAAATACAATTTTAGATGGATTAATAAATTTATACTAAACTAGTAATTTCCATGTAAAGTTGTCGTACGTGTATTCTGATAGTGACATGTTAACTTATTTAGCACTGCGTCTTACGACCCGTTTGGGTTATATACGCTTTAAAAGTACTAATTATTCTAATGGGTTAGGAATTAGAAAGATTAACTTTAGAGGAAGTGAACCCACATTTGCATAGAGGGAGAGTGGAAAACCATTTAGGAAAAGCCACACCTAGTTCACCCGACCGAGATTCGAACCTCGGTCTTCCCATCCTAAGCACTCTAGCTCAACACAAAACTAGCGCGTTAGCTAACTACACCACCGCTCGAGGCGGGTTACATTTTAATTAACTAACCAACCAATCAACATATTTTAATGAGTGACTTGTTTTTTTATGGAATAAATAACTGCACGCTAAGTTTTTTAGTATAAAATATATTTTCTCACATGGAACTATACACGTTTTCTACCCTCATACATTATTGCACTTGCCATGATTTATAAAGATTGATAATTTTGAATAATATTATAAAACTAAAACAAATCTCACTAATATCATAAGATAAATGTACTAGAAACATAAATATTGTCAAACTTGTGTTTTGAGCCACTTTCCTTTGCATTATAATGTTGAGACACTTTCATTTGCGTTATAATGTTGAGCCACTTTCCTTTGCATTATAATGTTGAGCCACTTTGCGTTATATTGTTGAGCCACTTTCCTTTGCATTATATTGTTGAGACACTTTCCTTTGCGTTATAATGTTGAGACACTTTTCTTTGCGTTATAATGTTGAGCCACTTTCCTTTGCGTTATAATGTTGAGCCACTTTCCTTTGCGTTATAATGTTGAGCCACTTTCCTTTGCGTTATAATGTTCAACAATGATAATTTGCGTGTTATCTCATATTTCCCTTCAGTCAATATAGGCTTAAGTGGTTTAATTTGTTAATATTATTCAAAGTTTTATTTTTCTAATACATGAAATTATGAAAATTGAAAAATGACACTTGGACACGGGAATTGAACCCAGAACCCGGAGCTTAGGACGCCAATGCTCTAACCACTGAGCTATCCAATCCAATTTTTCAATTTTCAGAATAAGATATCTCTCAGGAGTAATCCTCACTAAAAGCATAAATAATAGCTTTAGCTATTTGATTCTTAACACATGAAAGGTTTGGTTATGTTGTAGGCCTAATAATATAGATAAATTACCTATAGGAGGTTTGAAAGTTAGCTTTGTATCATAGTAATTGTTTTAAACATTAATTTTGGCTTTTATATTTATAATGTCATCCAACAGGTGTGGGTGGTTTAAATCATTTCAGGTCTTATGGGTAGGCCTTGAGTGAGCTTACATTGTGTTACAGTATTATTAGTCGATATTCAAGATTTATTCAAACTAAAAACAAATTTAAAAAACAATTGTGTTTTATTTGCAAGAGTTGGGCTAGCTACGTATAATGATGAAATATGGTTTTAGGTGATTGTTGTGTGTTTGTAAAAGTAATATTTCCTCGGGATATAGCCTTAAGTGTGCAACATATTCTCAAACTTAAATTCGCGCATTTCTGGCATTCTTTAAGCACTAAGGCTGACTGACATCCCATTTATGAGGTTAGTTTGTTAAGGTGTTTTTGTTTGAACTCTATAATAATAATTATTATTATATTGTTGATATTTTGAAAATGAAAAATAAAAATATATCTGAGATTTATAAGCTCCTCTATAACACAAGCAAGGAATGGCGTAGAACGATCTTAATATATACTGGTACTACACTGTATTTCTCTTAAGATACCAACTCATTAAAAGTTTAATACTATCGTGATGCTTGCAAGTAAATGGCAAATACAGTGATACTATAATTATATTTGAAATTATTTTATTTTTCTAAAACTTTGACACATCAATAAAGCCTAAGTCCACATGTAAACATATTAGACCAACACATAACCCATCACGATATAATTTCATCTTAAAGGCCTACTACAAAAGTTACATTCCTTTATTTTGAGATACTAATTTATTAACAAATGGACTGGCTCCAAGGTTAGATCAAGTGAGACAGTTACCGTAATGTCAATCTGCGTCCCGGCACAGATTTATCTGATTACCAAACCCTTCCTTCACCTCTGAGAAGACGTGTATTAATCACAACTTGTGAATGTGTGGAATGCCAGGCCTCCACCGTGGTTCGGATTCCACGTTAAACTGTAGGTCCTCCATTTCATCTCACAATCACCCTACCATTGCACATAGCGTAAGTGCGTAGAACCCGAACGGGTAGTAAGACGCGGTGCTAATAATAATAATTACCGTAATGGAGGTTAAGCAAGGTTGGAAAGGAACCCTGGTAATATATTTATACCTTACAAAGATTTAATGTACAATAAAACAGTGTAGAAACACTGTACAATAATGTAAAGTAAGTGATAGTGAAGGAAGCCAACCTGAAAGGATTGTTAGTTCAGGCCTAACCTGATTCCCCACAATTTTGGGATTTTCGGGTTTTTTATAAGAAAAAGTTTGCTTAAAAGTTAGGGTTCTTAGGTTTCGTTCCCCACAGGTTCTTAAACTTTGGTTCGGGACCCCTTCGGGGGCTGCAACCTTATCCTGAGGATTGAGGCAAACATCTACAATATGAATAAATGGGGACATTATGCAAAATATAGTGTTTTTAAGGACCCCACCAAATAAAATAATCCAATTTTATAATAAATGCTATTTAGTAAAAAAAAGATGGTGCATTGATTAGATAAAAAAAAGTTACTCGCATGACAGCCATGCGTCTAACTCATTAACACATTGCACACCTCAAACTATATTCTAAAGAACAATTGTTTTAATAAATGCACAATAATCATCTACTTCAACAAGCACATTTCACTTTTTTTTATAACCAACCCAACCCTTGCAAGGGAGACATTATATTTTTATCTGGTTTTAAGAAATCCTGAACATATACAAATGACACTCAACAATGAAACATCACATGAGAATTCATCAAAGCTGCCACGTTCACACCCATTAGATGATGTCACAAATTAATATTTAAAATAATTATGTTACAAACCTAACTTTCAAACCTTCCATAATTTATACAGGCTATATAATTATTTAGTTCTTACACAACCTAACTTAACCTAGCCTTCCATGCGTTAATAAGTTAATTCATTTGAATCATAGGCTATTGATCAAATAAACAAATTAATTTTTAAAGCAAATTATGGCATTTTTTGTCTACTCAACACAGGATCATGGACCAACATATAATGAAAATACAGTAAGTCAACATAAAAGATAAACATTATTTACGTTTCTATATTTCACTTGTGATTTTAGTGAGTTTTGTTTGAATTGTATTATTTTTCAAAATAATCAAACTTAATAAATACACATATGGTTGGATTTGCCCCCTTCTTCGATGTGTCATAATAAAAAAGAAATACAAATAATAGTGATATAACAAAGAAAGTGTCTTATAGAGCAATAGTGTTTGTCCTATCACCAAGTGAATTATACATGTGTTAAATAAAAAACTAGCTTAGTGCCAACCTAACCTGCACACCCTCCCCACCTCGATCCAAGACCCACCAGCTGAATAACCGCACAAACCAAATTTATCAAAAGGTTACAACATAGAAGAACACTGCGAAGCACAAAGACACCAAAATATACTCAACATAATAAACCAAAACAACTCCTTTCAAAGACAGTTTCATAGTTATCCTTTGCAACCCAATTTAAAATACTCTTTAACTCACTTATTGTCTATATAACGGCACATCTTCTAGTCTACATTAACTGCTGTTGTTATTAAACATCCAGATTAATCGTAGCACTTTCTGTACCAAACACGAACAGTTCCCTCTTACGAAGAGGAAAGCAATGTTTACATAAACACAGTCCATTCTGATTTTGTGAGAACACATCCAGCCTCTCCTACTCTAACCCTAATCTAAAGTGAACTAACCCAACAACAATGTATTATCTCACAGAAAATAAAAACTACACTCACAACAATAGGCTAACAATGGACATCATATTTGCAATATGCACAACAAGGTTTACTTACAGCTAGAGATAAAAAAACACATAGTGCACACAGCAATCGAGCAGAGAAGGGAATCTGTGCCATGCACAGCTACCAACATGCCAAAAAAAAACAAATCTAGCCAGCGCAAAACACCCCACAAAGGAATGAGTATGAGAAGCATGGGAAAGGGAAACCCAGCAAGACTCTACTGAGCTCCACGCCGAGGTCAATCTCTCCACATTAAAAAAGGGCATGCAAAAAGAAAGAGAAAGAAACACAAACCAGAGTGAACCCAAGAAGCATAACAGCCCCTGCCAGCGCAACTACTGCAACCCTCACAACAGCCAAACAAGCGCCACCAGCAAAACTCGCGACACCTCCCACTTCTGCCAACGCGACCGCCCAAAAAAAAATCAACACCAAGCAAAGAGCAAGCGCAACAAAAAACAAAGACAGAACACAAAGCACCCTAGACAACAAACTTGACGCAACATTACCCACACACAGAGCTTCCCTAACACAAATTCTCTTTAGCGGGACAGAACTTAGGTTGATTAACATGTGCGCGATGGCTGGGCAATCCACTCTTAGGATCAATCAACAGAACTGTAACGGGCGTGAGGAAACGAAAATAGTCGTGGGTTCGGACCACCTTAAAGATAACTTAGCTGCCCGGCCCTCCGCTGCTTTGCTCAGACTATGCAACTCGTAGACCACCCGGTTGCCTATCTTGAGGAGGATAGGATGGCATGTCTTATAATAATGCCTGCCTATATTATCGCACGCTCTTTTCAACTCTACCTCTGCTCTTTACCAGTTACGGGATATTTCCTCCTTGAATTTTTCTCCCAAAATCTAGAAAGAATGCCCCATTTCAAATTAATGGGCATAAGTTGCTCGTATCCCAGCAACAATTCCACGGGTGTTTTCTGATGCCCTGAATGAAAAGAACCATTGAAGGCTAACTGCAACCAGTGCACGGTGCACCGGTGCAATGAAGCGCTGATTTTAGATTTCTATGAAATCTCTTCACATGAGATGGACACGGGTAATAAGGACTAGTGGTGTAGTGACGAATGCCACCGCTGAAACACATATCTTTGAAGACTTGTGACATGAACTGGCTTCCACTATTGGACACCAGGCTGCAGGGAAACCAAAGTTTTTTAACACGACTTCGTTCAAAGCTTTGACTACAAGATTATCCGTGGGACGGCTCAAGGAAATCAACCAAGCATACTTGGTGAATGCATCCAAAACAGTCAACAAAATTGTGTTTCCCTGCTTGGTTCTTGGCAAGGGGCCAAAAATATCCACATACACACGTTCCAACGGAAAAGTGGCCATGTCAGAAGACAACTTCCCAAACTTCTTATTTTGAGCGGGTATATATCTGATAGAGGTTTTACAAGTTCTCACCTGACCTTGAACATCACAAACCGTGCCCTTCCAAAAAATGCCCTCCTAATTTTGGTAATGGTTTTGGCCACCCCTGGATGTCCGCCCACCGAGGACTCATGAAAATACTGAAAGATCATGCTCACCAGTTTCTTTGGCATATATACTTTCCAGAATGCCCTTTTTAATGTCATTGATAATACCTGCCAGCTCCACATTCTGTCTCTAGCTCTGAGCCATTCCAGTGAACACCTCAGGAAGCTGCCTCAGAACCTCCAAGACCAGCTAGCTCTCCTCAAACATGCAAGAGAGTCCATCAGCCACTGCGTTCTCTTTCCTGGGGATATGAAAGATGGTGAACCGCAAGGAACATAACTGCGCAATCCATCTACCAATTTTCTCCAGTTGTCCTGGATGCCTAAATAACCACTAGGCCTATAATGCCTGATTGTCAGTTTGTAACTGAAACTTGGAGTGTTACAAATATTGGCGAAACTTGATAGTTCCAAATATCACTCCAGGGCCTCCAACTCATAAAGTTGAGAATTATTATTAACACCACGTCTTACTACCCGTTCAGTTTATACACACTTAGGCTAGTGTGTAATGGTAGGGTGAATGTGATATGAAATGGAGGACCTACAGTTTAACGTGAGATGTGAACCACAATGGAGGCCTGGCATTCCTCACATTCACAAGTTGTGATTAATACACCTCTTGTCAGAAGTGAAGGAAGGGTTTGGCAATCACATAAATCCGTGCCGGTACCGAGGATTGAACCCCGGACCCCCAGCACAGAAGTCCGGCCTCTTATAAGTTGAGAAGTTACATTCATGAGTGTGAACCTTACGGCTTACATAAGCCACAGGATGCAACACCCCCTCTTGCTACTGACTCAACACTGTGACTAAACCAGAAGTAGATGCGATGCGTCAGTACGCAAGATAAATTCCCTATCAAAATCCGCCATTTTGAGAACGGGCGGGCTCATCAAACTTTCCTTCAAGGAATGGAAAGCGTGCCCCGCTTCGAGACTTCATACAAACGAGACTTTTTTCTTTTAAGATAGTACAGGGAAGCCGCCACTGAAGCCAAATCAGGTATGAACCTCCCAAAAAAACCACCATGCCTAAAAACCTTGAGACTTGATTGGCATTGGCCGGGACGGGGAATTTTCTCACCGCTCAGGTCTTTTCCTAATTGACTTGCACTTCTCCCCGTGGGACCATGTGACCCAGATAATTGATCTGAGGTACAGCCAGCTCCAACTTAATAGGGTTGATAGTCAAATTGGCTGCTCTCAGCCTACTCAAGACCTCTCAAGGGGGTCTCATGCTCTGCCATGCTATTGGAATAGACCACCAGATTGTCTCAGTAAAAGAAGACATATTTATATTGTATGTCAACGAAAATCAGGCCCAACAACCTACTCAGGACTTTATTACCCATTGCAAGACCGAATGGAAGGTAATAAATTCCATGAGGCCATATTGAGTCACAAAAGCTGTGTTGGGCTTAAACATTTCCGAAAGAGGAATTTGGTAGTAGGGCATATTTAAATCAATCGGAGTGTACACTTTGGCCTGGTCCAGGCCTTGGACCGCCATTTCAATGGTCGGCAGAGGGATGCACTTATATTTTATCTTCTGATTGATCTTATGGTAGACCACCACTAACCGCTCCTTCCCCTCCTGAGACACAAGAGAAGTGTAGGGGCTACGCATCGTACAATGCCTAGGCTTGTCAACTTATCAATCTGATCTCTCAAATCTTGTCAATTAATTTTAAAGAAGTAAATTCCTCCCCAAAATTGCTCAGTTCTACCTCTTTTATTCCCCGATATGGAAACCTTACACAATTTCTATGTACCATAATCTTCATTTTGGATTTAAAAATGAAACTTTTCCCTAAAATTACCTTAACTATAAGCCGCGGGACCACCAAGAACCATGTGGACCAAGATAAACCCGTGATTTTGACCCACAGTTTGGCCCGCTTTTCCACCTGGATGCCGCCCCCATCCGCCGTGACGCATATCTTTGCTGACCTTCCTCTCTGACAACAACAACTTCCTCTTTTTCATGTTCCCATAAAATTTGATCAAGATGGCGTTGTCGACCGCTCCCGTCTATGAGACCTAAGCTTTCTGTGCCCTTGAAATTATTTTACACACCACTCACCGCGTCATATCTATAGAACCAAGTGACCCCACTACTCCAAGCACGACTTTGGTGAACAAGCCACGCCCCTCTCGTTTTTTGATGTCGGGGTGACTTGCACTCACACTTCGAGCAAAAACGAACCACGTGATCAGGACTACCACAACCATAGAAACAACAATCTAAAGCCCAGCCAGCTTGAACTTGTGCTACCGGCCCTCTCTCGCTGTTGGACAGCTGTCCCTGGATAATTTCCTCTATCCCTCAGTGCCCTCTGTCCCCATTTCTCATTGGTTGCCAGTCCTTACTTAGTGGGCAAAGTCCTTAACTCGGTTACAAGAGGTCTACTTTTCTGACACAAACTGTACTTCTGAATGTTTTCGTATGCCTGCTCTACGTGCATTGCCATGGCCTGTAATTCCTCCACCATCTTGATTTTGTCTCACGTAATGTCCAACTTTAAATCCTGGTGTAGATTTTTCCATATTTTTTCTATTTCCTGCTGAGCTGACAGTTTGCCCCATCTACAAATGAGTGTCTGTATTTCTATGAAATACTCTACCACCCTCTCGCCTGGAAAATACCTTCTTCTCTAGCCACTCCTTGTATCCCTTGGGAAAGTAGTTAGATTTAAAAGCCTCCTTAAATTCTCGCCAGGTGGGCCACAAGTGTTTGGAGTTCCTCTATCAGCATAATTGTTTCTGGTCTAACAACTCTGGCAAGGCATTCAGCATTTCCCCATCTGACAAACTATACATCTCTTTCAGTTCCTCCACTCTCACCAAAAAGTCTACAGGATCACTTCAAATCCCACCTTCTGACCACGCTGATATTGTCATTGGTCGGTGGTTACTGACTACTCCATATTTACATTCTCTCCTCCTACACCTTCTGACTCCACAACAAGCTCACCCTCCTCTCCTGCCTCTTTACCAGCCTCTACATGTTGCGAGCCTACTGTTAACTATATTTTTCCTAGCAATAATTCACATCTTCTTATATCGTCCATGACTCCCAATACTTCCTGCGTTTCCTCCAGATCACCTACTCCAGCCCTGCAGGCTTATATACCCTTATATGTCTAAGAGTATGTTCACACTTTTAACTTTTGTGACAGGGTCAACTCCTTCCCTTCTTAAAACTCCTTCTCTAGCCTCCCTATTTTGGCCACGAGAATGGGTAGCTCGTCAGATGCCCACGGGATTTTGTCCTGGAGGACAAGACTGTTTTCCAGCGCTTTTTCATGTTAAGTGATGAAGCTTAATTGTGAACGAAGCTCCTCCACCCTGTTGGTGGGCACGACTCCCCAAATGGCTAGCTCATCCTTCATGAGTCGCATGGGACCTCACACACTTGCCATAGAGTCAAATCTAATGCAACTAAATGCACCCTCGTTAACTTCCCCCTTGGCTGAGTGCCCCATGCGCTAGCCGAATAAGATATAATGCACGAAACAAACAATGGGTACATTACCCAAAAAAAAAATGATCATAAATTAGCTTTTCACAGTTCTCAACTAGATGTCCATGACACAACCATGGCTCGCAAAATAATACTCTCATTCAATGAACCAATTTTTACATTACAAAAATGGCAAGATTAAATCTGACCTGTCCATTAAGTTCCACACAAACTAAATTTAAAGTCTAATTTCTTTTGACCGTGTAATGCGCTCTCAACTCTGTTCATGAAAATTTGCATACACACACCGTCTGAATTGTCCCTAACTGTTGATGACTTGGCTTTCATAGTCTGGACATTCTGGACGATCTAGGAGTGTTGGTCTCCGATCCCCTTGCAGCAACATGTGGTGCAAGGTGACAACAGGCACTCCAGGTCGAACCACGCGATTCCTCTTGCGTGTCAAATGGAACCGCCTGCTAGAACTCAGCAAACCCCAGGCCTCCAGGACTTCCTGAAGCTTATGGTGTGGTTGGCCCACAACAATAACCAAGCTCTACTACCATCCTTTTGTGTGTGCCCAACTCCTTGGACTGCCAGCTCCTGGGTACAGCGCATCTGATCTTGGCAAACCACCACTGCCCAGCGTTGTATTTCCACTTAGCCAAATGCAGGGATCATACAAGAAAGACACACTCAATGCTTTCGTGCATTCCTGAAATTTATTACTGTCATGTCGGCTACGAGGCTCATTGGGGACTCTCCACTCTCTGGACTAAACTCATCCGCTTGCTAGGCTTGCTACAAGTCAACTCTCTGACCCGCCAACCCTCCAAACAGCGCGGCGCGACACTACCCCTGCGCCATCTGGAGGCGACGTCACAAAGCTCACCTAAAAAAACTAGCTTAGTGCCAACCTAACCGGCACATTATACAACTATTGAAATTATAATACTACATTACAACCTTTCTTTTATCCTACTTATATACCGAACCAAATGAATTTGTTTGGATTGAAACTTGATATTGAAAAATCAGTCAAGTGGTCTTTGTTTTTATATAAATTTTTGATTGTTCTTGCTAACTTGTTGAAAAAATGTTTGGCATATGTAACTATGCTACATCAGGATTAATTGATTTAGTTATACATAATGAATCATTAACATTGGTAGCTACTTTCTTGTGCTTCTTATATCCATATATAACACAGTGTAATTTCTCTCAACCATTTTGTTCTAAACACTAAACACTGTTTGGCTTCACAATAGTTAATTTTATGAAAAGTGAAATTTTATTCTTCCAAACTATTCTTTAAAGCAGTGGTTCCCAACCTGGGGGGCGTGAAGCACTTAGGAAGCGTGTACCGATTGGAAAATAAGGTTAAAAACCGGCTAAGAATTACATACATTCTTTTTATTTAAATCACTTTTCCAAAGTAATGAGATAATTTTTTCTTGCAGTATTGGCAATACTGTCTACCAGTTGTAAAAAAATTAGGGGATTAACCAAAAAGTAAGCCACTGATGCACATGCACGTGATTATTTTCTGGCCGGCAAGCCTCGAATTTGACCCTCTTCTTTCTAACCTCCTTTTAATCCACCATTGCGGCCATGCGCAACACAAACCGAGCTTTCAACTCTTGACTCCCATAAAAAACTAAACAACATTGTCAACTTGAAGTGTCGAACATTAAACTAATGAACACAAAACAATGCCAACCATCATAACAATTTGCTGCCAGTATAAAATAAAGAAGTGAAAGCAATCTCTTTGCAAGATTTTTTATAATTCTATAATATACAAGGGGAACGTCAGCTAGTAGAATATTTGGGAATCACTGCTCTAAAGTGTCTGGAAAACATGGGAATTTGGTTCCATGGAACAAGGGCCAACCCTGAGTGTACTAGACTGGGTTAGATACACATTTTAGGAAGAGGGTGTTTGAGGGCATTAAGAACTCTCAGGTAAATTAAAATGCAACAAATGTTAAACTCGTGCTCAATTCGTTCGCTATGTGTATGTGTGAATGCATAAAGTCTGAATCAATCATTATTAGCTCTGTGTGGGGTTTTATCTAATTCCACCATGCCTTCTTCCAAGATCCACACATTATTTCCCGAACTTACAAAACCTCTTTATTTCCAAATGTTCATAAATTATTTACCTTGAGGCTCCTCATAAAGTAAGGCCCTGTGTTATAAATTGTGTGCCTTCCCCTTTCCTTACCCTTCACACCCCACTATTATTTATTAGAGGTAGCCAACTTGCATATTCTAGACCACTGATTATATCAACACATGAATTATAAACTAACTTGAATCCTAGAACATACACGACACCCATCCCACCGCTGTTAATTTATCACTGTGAAAGAAGAAACCCACAATTCATCATCAATAAATATTTTGGCCACACCTGGCATCAAACAGGAAACCCTTAGCTTGGTAGGCAGTCACACTACCGACTGAGCTAATGTATCGGACAACAAAGTCTTTGCATTATTAGTCCTGGTATGGATAAATACTTTGTAATACATAAATAGAGTGTTTGAACAGTATTCAGAAATATTTAAATTTAACTCCATAAGCATACATTTATATACATTTTTTTTGGCCATCTCCATTGAGTTATAAATTATATTAGCCTTACTGGTGTTCACATGGTCAAAGAGGTTAGACAGGACTAGTGGTAGCGATATTTCGGTTCTGATCTCGACCAAGGACTTACTAACCACATGGAATTTATCATCAAACCCTTTTAATACCAATGTTGGTGCATTTCCTCCAAAATACTCTGTTAAACCACTACCACCTAATTTAAGTTGTTTATCACCTTGGTGTTCAATATACTAATAGGAACGTAGGGATTAAAAACAATCTTTCTCATAAACTGGCGGTGGAAAGTGTTAGTAAAGATGTTTTCGATGACGTCCCCCATGGTTCTTGTAATTAATGGCTCTAATTTACCTCTTGTTGGAGTTGAAAACAAATAGTCCAATGGTAACATGTGTTGGAATATGGCACTGCTCACGGGGAGATTGGTGTTTGAATCCTAGTTAGTGTATTGAGTAGTTTTTTTTCTAATTGGGTTTACCACTCTCCCACATTGAGTTATAAATTATATTAGCCTTACTGGTGTTCACATGGTCAAAGAGGTTAGACAGGACTAGTGGTAGCGATATTTCGGTTCTGATCTCGACCAAGGACTTACTAACCACATGGAATTTATCATCAAACCCTTTTAATACCAATGTTGGTGCATTTCCTCCAAAATACTCTGTTAAACCACTACCACCTAATTTAAGTTGTTTATCACCTTGGTGTTCAATATACTAATAGGAACGTAGGGATTAAAAACAATCTTTCTCATAAACTGGCGGTGGAAAGTGTTAGTAAAGATGTTTTCGATGACGTCCCCCATGGTTCTTGTAATTAATGGCTCTAATTTACCTCTTGTTGGAGTTGAAAACAAATAGTCCAATGGTAACATGTGTTGGAATATGGCACTGCTCACGGGGAGATTGGTGTTTGAATCCTAGTTAGTGTATTGAGTAGTTTTTTTTCTAATTGGGTTTACCACTCTCCCTCCAAATAAATGTGGTCTACATTTTCTCTTAAATTCTACCTCATCACCCCTCTCTCATTAGTGTAATTTTATTTTTAGTGGGCTATAAACTTTTTGTGTTTTGTTTTTTTCCATTAGAGAAATTAATGCAATGCTCTTAATCCAAATGAGTACTAGGGCATGATGTTAAATCTTGTCCATAAATTGAGTTGCACCATTTTCTAGTTGCATCCTTAAATGCACCTATTCACATTATGTATTATGTTGGTATTTTTCAAAATTCCATTTAACCAATAAAATATCAATTTGTCAATAGAAGCTACGCTTAAGATAGAGTGCTCAAATAACAAATTAAATATACTTTTAAAAAGAGTCATGTGAGTTACAATTTTTATTGCAAAAAAATGGAATATTTTGAAAGTGAATATGAAGATAAAATGGTTTTTACATATTTTAAAACATATATTTACTATATTAATATTTTGCATACCTACCTTTTTAAGCATACCAAACATCGTAAACTCATGATATCAAGAAATGTATACACTGCATACATAGGCCTACATATGTATGTGTGTGCGTGCATGTGTACATACACCTGACTGCACGCATGCATACACCCATATTCACGCTATTCCCTTAAGGGATAGGCCAGAAATTGTGCATATAGCTCAAAAAACCACAACTCCATATTTAATTCCTTTTGACTAACTTCCTTTTCCCACAATTCCCTGTCCTTATATATTCCCTTCACTTCAACAACATCCATACACAGAGTCATACATGCTCTTTTATTCTTTGAATTCTTAATATTTCTCTTTTTAACACATTCATCTACAACATTTAACCACACTCTTTCAGCACCCATTCATTACTGACTTTCCATTTGTCTTATAGTAACTGCACTATTATTAAATGTATTGATAACAGTACCTTGGTGTGTGCAAACAAATTGTTTTATTTTATTTTTTTATTGTTTTTAACTAGTTCACTAATTTTGATTTTTAATTAATTTTAGTCAATAGATTTATTTTATGAATTCTATTAAATTGTCTAATTATAACCTTGATCATTTTTGGAATGTTACACTCAATATTCTTCAACCTAAATTAAAACCCGTGTCGTCCACACAATTCTTTTTTTTAAGTTAAAGCCGACTCTTAACATAACTTTGTTACATAATGTGTTGGTCATTCACTTTGTATGGCTTCTAAATGCTAGTTTTGTTACAACTCTTCAGCCAACAAGTTGACTCAGCTCATTAGTTCTCTCTAGTAATTATGTCAGCACGACTAAGGAAGAAGAGTAAATTAATTTACACAGGTAATTTACTAAGCCTTGCTATTTTAGTGATCGTAAAACTTAGCACTGTTTTCACCTTGGAGTCAGTGTAGGACAACTTCACAGCTTTACTAAATACAACTTAGTAATTAATATATTTCTGCCCTTTCTTATAGAAAGGAAAATTTATAAATGCACTTCAAGGTTTTCTCAGAAATACACAAATAAAAAATGATGATATTTAAAGTCAAAATTATAATAATCACTAGTAATGTACACTCTGTTTGACCTGAAATGTTGCAATCCTACCTCAGCGGATTAAACCATAATCTATCTTAAACGCTACACCATAGTGGAACCATTCAAAGTAAGCTTACTACCTTTCAGGGTAAACAAAGTGTAGATATTCAATCTCTCTCTCTCTCTCTATATATATATATATATATTTATATATAGGTGAAAACAAAGGAAAAATATACTCCAAATATAGCCAATTTGGGGAATCCCGTTGATATAATCCAAAATATATATTACTACTTTCTTCTCCAATCTAGTTTTTATATTGATGGGCCTAAAGCTGAACTATTAATCATTTTATCTCAAATATTTATCATTATTTATGTGCGTTAAACATAGTCATAAGTTTGGACATCCTTAGCTGGAGGAGAATATAGCAAGCTCTTTGCTACTATCCTGAAATACAGGAAGTTTGGACACCCTGAGCTGGTTGAAATTATAACAAGCTCTTTGCTTACTATCCTGAAATACAGGAAGTTTGGACACCCTGAGCTAGATGAAATTATAACAAGCTCTTTGCTTACTATCCTGAAATACAGGAAGTTTGGACACCCTGAGCTGGTTGAAATTATAACAAGCTCTTTGCTTACTATCCTGAAATACAGGAAGTTTGGGCACCCTGATCTGCATGAAATTACAACAAGGAAAGTTTGCATCCAAACATGCATATATTTTGAAAAGATTCATTCATGAACTTAAAATGTCCTTGAACTTGAGCCACAACCACACAAAAAATATTGGGTTGGAAGATTCTCACAAATTTAACTCTACTTTTAAAAAAAAACCTTTGACTTATTAAGTATGATTCGACAGTACATTAGAAACACTTTAAAAAAACCATAAAATCACCAACTTTATAGGTTTTAACTGAAAATTTTCTTAACATATTATGTTTCAAGTAAATTACTTTTTATCATTTTACAGTATCTTAGATTGTGCTATGATTATCCCAACGTTGCCCCTGGTAATCACGTAATGGATTGTGGGTTGGGGTTACTCCCAACAACGCTTTTCTTTGCTTCAAACAGACAGAAAAAAAAATCTCTATTTTATTTCTTATGATCAAATACACATTTTAAAATCCCGGCTTTTAGGTGCACATGTTAATGCATAGAGGCTACTAATACTTACATTCCAGACCTCTGAGTGCAGCAGACATCACACAAACAAACTCTTAATTTATCAACATATCATTCATATATATATATATATATATATATTTGTTGTTGTTTCACTAATAAATGAAACACTAAAAACTAACATTCCTTATAACCCTGGAGTATTTCAACCAATGAAAGAATGGAATAGTAAAATGACTATCAAGTGCTCTTGGTCAAAGTTGACACACGCTTAGTATCAGCTTAACATTAGTTGTGTGTTCAGGACTGCTCTAACAAGTCTTGATTTGCATTATTCAAGTGTTTCTTTGCATTCTTCTTTAAGAAAGCCCAAATATAAGATAACTTAATGCACAGGAAAGTGTTTTTCACTTGGCATATTATTCAGAAAGGTATTATTTTTTACTTTCTTGACCTTTCGAAGAGAGAAGTATTGTGATAAAAAAATCAACTCAAAAGTTTGCTGGATGTTGATGTTTCTGGGCCTAGAGCTGAGACAACCATTTTAATGGTCAGGCTAAAACTTGTTTTCAGGGGTTTTCATGGGAGTCCCCAGAGGAGTTTTTGAAATTAGATGTATAACCCTAAAATTAAGAGTAGTTTAATTTAAGGGTGAAAAAAGAAAAAATGGATTTTCTCTAAATTGGCTCTAACAATTTTGATTAAAAGTTTCATCAAGGCACTGTTTAACATCACAAACAAAATGGTATATCTCATTTTCCCATGAAAACTACTTTAAGGATTACCTAAGTGAAATTTCCAGTTTCATGTTTCAAACTATTTAAGGTATGAAACAACTTAGCTTATCACTGCAAAGGTGTAGGAGTGTTAAAATTAAATAACTTTTATTTGAAATAAAATTACCATGGTTCGGATCCCATGTTAAACTGTAGGTCCTCCATTTCATCTCACAAACACCCTTCCATTACACATTAGTGTAAGTACGTACAACCTGAATGGGTAGTAAGATACAACAATAATAATAATAAATAAATGAAATTTAAAAAAATCAATATTTACCGAGCTATTGGCAAATATTTCTTTCTTTAAATAGAGTTTTGGGAAACAGTGAGTTAAAAGCACACACAACAAATAATGTGTTTCTATTAAAATGTATATTATCTAGTTTCACATATCTTGAGTGTAATTTATGTAAAGAAGCAAGAAAGTCGCTGCGCTATATTGTATCATTTATTTCTATTTCTGATCCTCAATTTGACATGTAATATATGTTTACTAAAAACCATCAACGAACATAAACTCATTAATTTCTTTGACAATTTGGGAATTTGTACAAAATTGCAAGTGGAAATATAAATTAGAATAAACTGGTAAACACCCCTAGGTTTTAATATCTTATGTAAATATAAGTCCTCATCTTTGTTTGCTAAAATTTAATGTTTAGTATGTTCACTATCATATTTGTATAGGTGTAGTCTTAGAGCAAACATTTATGATAGTGTACCGGTGTTGTGTTTCAGAGGATGGCAGCTCAAGGTCAGGTGTTTCTGATGGGGAGGATGCAGACTCAGACATGAACAAGACGATCATTTCCGCACTCCCTGACCCAGATATTGATAAGCAACTGCCAGACACAGTAACGTTACTATCCACCCCTGATGGGGCCAAGGTGTATCTTGTGGGTACAGCGCACTTTAGTACCGAGAGCCAGGAGGATGTCGCCAAGGTAACACCAGCCAAGATGTTCAATCATTACATTACCTGATATAGCAGTCAAGCTGTACACACATTACATTACCTGATATAGCAGCCAAGCTGTACACACATTACATTACCTGATATAGCAGCCAAGCTGTACACAACATTACATTATCTGATATAGCAGCCAAGCTGTACACACATTACATTACCTAATATAGCAGCCAAAATGTTCAAACATTACATTACCTGATATAGCAGCCAAGCTGTACACACATTACATTACCTGATATAACAGCCAAGCTGTACACACATTACATTACCTGATATAGCAGCCAAGCTGTACACACATTACATTACCTGATATAGCAGTCAAGCTGTACACACATTACATTACCTGATATAGCAGCCAAAACGTTCAAACATTACATTACCTGATATAGCAGCCAAGCTGTACACACATTACATTACCTGATATAGCAGCCAAGCTGTACACACATTACATTACCTGATATAGCAGCCAAGCTGTACAAACATTACATTACCTGATATAGCAGCCAAGCTGTACACACATTACATTACCTGATATAGCAGCCAAGCTGTACACACATTACATTACCTGATATAGCAGCCAAGCTTTTAATGAGAAGTTTAAATTTGTATCAAACTTCAAATTACTTAGAGAGGCATTGACTTTCCTAATTCTCTCCAGGAAAGGACCACTTTAAATAGCTTCTAGAAACATTTAATTGTCAAAAAATTTCCTGGCAAAGATCACTCTAAATGGCTTCTATAGGCATCCGATTAAAAAAAACTGTAGGGGGCCACTTTAAATAGCTTCTATATGCATGTTATATTTTTAAAAATATATCCAAGCACAGACCACTCCAATTAGCTTCTATCTAAAAGCATTCAACTTTCATACATTTTTTAGGGGAAGACCACTTTCAATAATTTTTTAATCTATCTAGTTTAATAAAATATCCATGTGATAACCATTCCAAATAGCTTCCAAGGGCATCCAATTTTCCTCAAAGAGACTACACCAAATATCTCCTAGGAGCATCCAATTTTCTAACATTAACTTGGGTAGAGGAGGGTAGACAGACCCTAAAAAACTGTTTTGGTTTTGTTCCTTCCCTCTCTCACAAATAAAGTAAACAATGTCCTCATTTCTTAGGGTTTGTTAGTAAGTGTCAACATCATGCCATAATCCTACGATTTGAAAATTAAATCTTCCCTATGCCTATGTAAGCACAATATGTATAATTGAGGAAAATATATATTTTAAGACATATTTTTAGCGCAAAATAATGATAAAAGTGTATTTTAGATATCAAATTATGCACAAAATAAACCGTCACAGTTTTACATAAATTTTATTTTTGGAACAGCATCCATTTGCTTTTGTATCGTAGATAAAAATAGTTGTATAAACTAATAATTTTGGAGCTAACCAGCACTTTTTATGAGAGATTTAGTAACCAAAATGTAAGAGGTAACCAGACACACTGACTCAGTTGAGGAATGTTTTTATTATTATTGTGAACAGACTGTGGCTCACTTTATTTATTTATATTCATACCAAAAATGTTTGATCAAAAACACACAATTATAATAGTTGCAATAGCCAGAGGTTTTTTTAATTCACGTAAGGCTACATCACAAACTTTACACAACACTTGTTAAACCAATTTTTATTTAGTTTTTATTTGAAAAACTTGCAATTTAAAAATAAATTAATAATATACGCTCTTTTTTTTTAGTGTACATATTTTTTTCCATCAAATTATTTTTTATAAGCCTACAAAATTAAACTTATTGTTCAGACCTATAACTCCAATCGAATCAAAGTTTTTGTTCCATTTCCTGACCCTATTCAAAAATATTTTCATTCTCTACCACTACATTTTAACTTTAATACTTAAAAAAAATTTTATTGGAAGGAATGAGAGGAATTAGCTTAAACCAAAATCTGAAAAGTAAATATATGCCTAAAGTGGAAAATTATTTTTAATTTTTTCTCCGCTTCACGGTCCGTTCCCGCAGGAAATTGTATTTTCCTGCTCAAAGTCATTTCATTCCTGGTCCTGCATAGGCCTACTACAAAAAAAGGCTTTTTTTATCTTGCCACTAATCAGGGGTGGACTGAACCGCAGGGGGACCTGTGACTCTGTGTGATTTCCTGGTGGGCCAGTTTGATTTGGGCCGTCACAACTACTTTATACCAAAATAAATCAATCCTTTCAAATATAAATGATTGTTTTGATTAAACTACAATCACAAGTTCCCGTGAGTAAATCTTATCGCCCACTTTAGTGCGCCGTGCTGCCAAGAAGACGTTTTGTTGTTTACCTCCTATGAAAGCAAGGTGTGTAACAGCCACGACGCTTTCAAGTGTCTCAAGGTTTCTAAATACTAGTTTGTTCCTTTCACCCGCCACACCACACCTGTGCGTGGGGGGCCTGCCAGAAGGAACCACAGGAAGAATGGGTTTCCTTGTCACTCCGACAGCTTCTATTGCCAAATCGGTGTTAAGTTGGAATTTTGAAAAATATCACCATGATACATAGCTTGAATAGGTCCAGTTAAGGGTGCAATTAGAAAATGGTGTGACTCAAGTTTTGGACGAGTTTTAACGTTGTGCCCTAACTCATTTGGATTGATTTCA
>CABFWO010005029.1:9138-19235 GCA_902155825.1 Timema genevievae
CTCTTTCGGGCAAAAGTTTTTTTTTTGTAAAATAAAATGAAATGAAATGAAATTAAACATACTTTAGGTTTTCATTCAATTTGATCTTGAAATAAGTTTGAAGATTTCCACCAAATCTAAAATAAATAGTGCTGTTTTCAAGATATTTTGGTGTTTCAACTTAAATACCTTACCTAGTATTTGAGAGAAGGTACACGAATAAAGAGAGATATAAACATATAAAATTAAACTAGAACCTTATGGCTTTTACATGTTGTGTTCATTTCCTTTTGTGTGTTTTTATCTCTATCTTCTGTATATTCTTCCATTTGATTAATACACATTTGTTAGCCCTTTTCTATGCAAAGATGAAGATAAACAAATGTTTACAATAAACATGGAATAATGTATTGTATAAGGTCACTAGTTCAAATGTGTTAATGTTTACTTATCAACACTTTCTTCCAATTTCCCAAATTATTGTTATTGTTATTATTATTATTATTATTATTATTACTACTATCGAATCATAATATAAAATATATTTAGTTCAAATATCAAAATATCAAAATTATTATATTTACAAATTCTAAAATGTATTGATCCGTTTACTGTCTAACCCAGAGATTCCCTAACTTTTTGAGACCGCACCGTCCTCCACATGTTAGATATTCTGTGTGACGCTCTTGTAACAAATATTAAAAAAAATTTTTGCCCAGATTCGATTTTGCGACATGTTTTTAAAAGAAAATTGTCATTTACATTAGCCTACTAGCTTGTATTATTTTAAATGTAAAAATACAAAATTACAGAAATGAATAAGAAGGAATTAGAGTAGACATATTTTTGTTGTACATGTGTACAGTTTGTTCATAATGGTGAAACATGTGTTTTATTTTATGATTTATTCTATTCTTTAAAGTATGTATGAGTGCACATATTAAAGATTGGCATTTCACTATACATTATAGGTTTTAGTTTTTCTTTGTAGCCGTGATGGCCCGGACGAGGAATAGAACCCCTGATTCAGCCAGTTGAATGATTAAATGATGTGAGTGTGATTATGTCAAATTTAATTTGTGAACACATCTTACCAAAAGTGATGTAACCTCTGAGATTGGTGTCAATTTTTGTGAACATACTGTGCACATCTTCAGGTGACATGGATGTTGAGTGAAGGAGGGCCTGTGTAGCATCAGGTAACGTCATTTCTCCTTTTCTATTGCTGTCAAAAAGCTGTAACATTCAATAGCATTCCTTTTGATGCACAACATACATCTACAACAGATACTCTCAAAAACAATGTTTTTTATATTTGAGTATCCATAATGTGTGTGTAAAGACATGTTGAGCACTAACATGATCGAATAAATGGCCTCTGAAGGCTGTAATGTTTAAATCTTGGCTGGGTTGATGGTGGTGCAATGTTGAATGGGTTGATGGTGGTGGATTGTTGAAAAGGTTGATGGTAGTGCAGTGTTAAACAGGTTGATAGTAGTGCAATGTTGAATAGGTTGATGGTGGTGGATTGTTAAACAGGTTGATGGTAGTGCAATGTTGAATGGGTTGATGGTAGTGCATTGTTGAATTTGGTGTATCTTGGCTCAAGAGTATGGATGTGCCTGACTGACTGACACACACACACATTTACTATTTTTTTTAGCACCATGTCTTACTACCCATTCAAGTTATATACTTGTATACTAATTACGCTGATGGTTTTAAGGATTAGGAAGGTTATATTTAAAGGATGTATACACGCATTTTGTGGAGGGAGAATGGAAACCATTTTGGTAAAACCACAGTCAGTACATCTGACCGAGATTCAAACCTTGATCTCCTTGTCATCGGCAGTCTAGTCTACTGCGAGAGTAGCATGTTAGACCATGCGTCCACCAAAGCAGGCCACATTATTATTAATTTACCCTTCACTAATTATGACAATAAATAGAGCGTAATCTAATACAACCCATTAAATACTAAGGTTCCTGTTCAAAATCCTCTAATTCAGATATTAACTAAAATTAATTCATTATTTCCTATATTAAAAAGTGCCCAACCATTTTCTTAATAATTTGTTCAATATTTGTAAAAAGTATAGGCACAAACCTATGTTACAAGATTTTTAGTCAGTTTGTGTTGAATAATTAACACTAAGTGGACATTATCTACATTAATAACCTACTCTCTCTCTGTTTCTCTCTCGTCTTTCATTAACTCTACTTTGTCATTATATTATTTTTAATGTTTATGTGCATGAAACAGCCACGTGAAAGAGTTTATCAAGTAAGGTTCAAGATGACAAAACACATTTCCACCTAGAACAGGCCAGGCCATGGCCAAGAGCATAATTATGTACAAACACATGGGAGTACATTTTGAAGCAAGTAAAAATCTGACAGTAATGTTATAACAAAAGGCACGCAATAGTAGCACATTTTTACAATTAGATACGACTTGAAAAGAGAGACCGAAATTGATTGGATCATAAAAGTATAATAATTATGAAGAACACTTGTACAAAATAAAACGTTGTGCTCACTTCAATTTGCGAGCACAAGGTGTTCTACCATTCCTGCTGTCTCGTCGTACCACCAGCTAGCGAGTCTACAATCCTGATAGCGCGGACTTGGTTCTCGCCGTCTCATCAAACCACCAGCCAGTGAGTCTGTGATCCTGGAAGCACGGACTATTGAATCCTGTCTTACAGACTTTGTGGAGGAGCTCGCTGGCAGCGCCTTTTGGACTGAGTTTGTGGGAGGCCTTTTGAATGGAAGACCAGAGCAAATTTCTTCTTCACCGCTGGACTGGTCGTGCACTGCATGGACATGATTGGTTCAGAGACCTAGTGTGGGGCGCTCGAATTGGGTCGCTGTGCCTTGGGACTAGGTGACAGCCCGGTTTACCAGCTTTCAAGCCAGAAGAGCTAACGCCAACAAGAAGCTTCTTTGTAAGGGGAGCGCAGCATGCAGCTGAAGCCTGAAATAATCTTTGTAACGTCGGTCCTTATTGGAGTGCGCGTTTTCTACTGTGGGAACCGAGGATGTACAGTATATATCAAGATGTTTGGTGTGGTGCACTTAATTTTCATTAGTTTTGGACCCTTGGACTATATGTATATACTGGAAGATTAGCTCACTCCTCAGGTTAGCACCCCACCTAACCCATCCTTTAATTCATCCCTTGACCCGACCTTCACGCACAATCACACATTCCATGACAATATTACCTTTATCACGGCTGGACACCACTGGGATAATCTACTAGGTTATCTACTAGCCAGAGGATAATACTGGCGCCGGGGTCGGCCCATATTGGGAATAGATATGTATCGCCTCCAGACCAAATCCCAAGAAAAGAAAATCCTACCAACCCCTACACAGAATTGACTAAACAATGACCGTCATAATTCACCAACCATCATACCTTAAACACAACTTCACAAGTCCTAAGGAAAAAAAATCCTTCATATACCCCAAGACCCAGCACTATCATTCATATCATTACACTCACTATCAATAAAAGTAAGTTACATACTTCCACAATTATTCATTGGTTTCACCACAAATTATATATTAATCATAAAAAGAGGTTAAGAGTCAATACCGTGACTTGCACATAAAATCAGCCCAGTATTCCTTTACAGTCCAGGTGACTCAATGTCCCAGCCGAACTACTCGGCTTGGCAGGGCTGTCCTACATACAAGTCCTTGTGAGTGACAAGGACTACACGGGCCTCCGAGGCACAAAAAGAGAGGATGGATGTCTAAGTGAAAGCCATAAGCCCTCGGGGCACATTTCTGTATGGAAGGCGACAGTGACTCCAGCTACAACACCGAAGCCACTAGTGAAATCTATCGCCAGTGCGCTGTGCGCCCAACCCCTCCCCCCTGGGTCAAGGCACCTGCTAAGGCCACCCTTCCAGAACCAGCCACACCTGGTTCATCCCTTTCAGTCGAAGACCCATCCAAGACCGCTCCTCTCCCAATCCCAACCTCCACTCCCCCCTCCCCTAACTCCTGCTCCTCAATCCCCACCCCCTCGTAACCCTCCAACTCATTTCTTGCACTCCCCACTCCTACCCTTACCGCCCCTAACAGCACCCCACACCTCCCACTCTACACACCTACCCCAGGGAGTGAGAGTGCAAAGCTCAAAAATTGTATTGAACTACTCAAAGGGTATTCCGGGACTGGAACCATGGGAATTTTCATCGAGTCTCTTGAGGAAGGTTCAGGAGTCTCCGAGGAGTAACCATAGCCACTTGGTCATGGAGCACATCATCCTCTATCTGGTTTCTCATGGCAGTGCACTCGAATAGAGGACCACCAGTGCTAAAGGAGCTCACGGTCACACTCTGGAACGCCAACAAAGTCGCAAGGAATAAGGCTGAGATTGAAAGTTTCTTGGCAAAGCAGTGTGTCGACGTAATGCTTTTAGGAGAAACCCACTTGTGCTCCTCAATGAGGTTCTCTTTAGCAGAGTTTATCTGACATTGTAGCGACCGAGCATAGGACGTGGGTAGGGTTGGGACGCCGGTCTTGGTCCGAAGGGTCCTTGACCATCACGTCATCTTGCTTCCTCCCCTCCAAAACATGGAAGCAATGGCTATCCAACTGGTGACCTTTACCAGCCTAGAGCGTCTCATCTCCATCTACTTCTCTACCTACCGTCACAGTGATCCCAAATCCCAAACACATGGTCAAAACTTCGAAAATGAACTTTTAAGTTTGGAGTTCTAGACCATTGGGTTGTTAACATATAAACTAATATAGGCTTGCACAAAACACACACACACACTAAAGGCACTTTCAATCCAATAAGGGTCTAAACACTTTCACAACTGTTATGTACACATTTCTAAAATCGATCTTATTATCTAAGATAATATGTTAAATAGATGAATACACTAAAGTCTTAAAGTATCTCCATATTAAGGATGTCCAGTCACAAAACCAAGAATATTAATAAAAAAACTTTTAGGTGGAGAAATTACCGACCACGAGTTGGAAGAAAGAGGAATATGTGGCATGGATTCAGAAGAATGGTATAGCATTTCCTCCGTTTGCTTTGAGGGGAGAACTAATGGCCCTCGCCTTGGCAAACAAATCTATAGAGAGGTATAAAGTTGATGAAATGGTCATGGAATATGGGCACCAGGTTACACGTTGACCTCTATATCATTGCCAGTACAACCCAATAGAACTAGTCTGGGGACAATGCAAATCATACTACAACAAACATACAGGTCGTGACAGGAAGTTTAATGACGAAGCAGTTAGAAAAATCTGGGAGGAAGTCCTTACTCAAGTTACCTCTGAGAGGTAGAGTTTTATAAAAGAATGTAATTGACATTAATATTCTACCCTGTTCACTATAATAAGATATATGATGCATAGTTATGGACTTTTATATATATCTAATGTTATCCATGCAAAAAAAAAAAAGGTAGGAGTGTGTTGTGTATAGAATCGTAGCCATGGCCGTACATTCTAATGTTTCAGTTGGAGTAATAATGTCGACCATTGCAAGAAACTTATTAATTAAGATTGGGACCGGGAGATGAAAATGGATGCAAGTGAGACCCACCCACCTATCATCATTAACCTGGCTGAAGACACTGATGAGGATGACGATGAATATGATGATGTAGAAGAAGTTCTTGCAATCCCGTTGGAAAACACTTAAAAGGTAAAAGCCAGTTCATAACGAATATTACTTAGTTGTTGTAATAGTGTTAAAAAGGTTAATGACAGTGGGTTTTTTTCTCTGTGTAATACCACACCTTCAGATTGTTCACATTTACAATGTTATTAATAATACTATTAACAAATAATTATTTATAAAATAAAATAAATTATTTATTAATAATAATAAAAACTAATATGGTATTAAATGCTAAAACTTTTTTAAATGTTTAATATTGTAGAAAAAATTAATAATTAATACTAGGCCTAACATCAACATATCAAGGTCAACAATAAATAAAAAATAAATAAAACAGTCATATGTGTTTCTTGTATATAACTAAATTTTGATTATCAGAAATGACAGCTGCTAAACAGTTTTTGCAGATTATATGGTTCGGTGTAGAGATACATAATTTGGTCTGGTAACTTTTCAGAGCTGTCAGTCAGCACCAAAGAAGTCATAGGGATACTTTAAATCAGATTAAAACATCTGTTTTACTTTTCTTGTACCTCTAGAGCTCATATATGTTAATGCAAAAACAAAAGCTGAAATTGTAGTGTGGAAAAATCCAAGACCTTCATCTCCTCGGTTGTGTAGGCCAATAAGGCTGTAATTTCTTCATGAAAGTATGCAGGACAATGTGATGGAAGTAGAATATATCAAAGAGTAAGAAAAATAACTTGTTGTATTTGAAACGGATTTTTCCATATATTCCATTCTGCTTGAGCTAGAAAGATGAAACGCATTATAAAACAATCCCGTGTGAAGAGTGGGTTATTTAGATAGTATTTAATAAAGCTATGTTTGACAAACTAAGGATATAGTTATTATAGACTTTAATTCTAAGTTTACCAAATACCCTATGGAAAAAATTCATTAAATGTTAAGGTGGAATTGAATGTGTGTGTGTGTGTGTGTTTATATAGCCTATCAATATTTATTTGCACAATTCCACTTCACCATGTACAATAAGTAATGTTATTTTTCTCTCCACAGTGAATGTGTTATATAATTTTTTCCCCATAGCAACTAATTAATAATTAAATTATATATTCTAAATAAAAATTATAATACAGTAAAACCTTGGAATGCGAGTAACTTGGTCTGCGAGTGTTTTGTAAGACAAGCAAAAATTTTCAATAAATTTTAACTTGATAAACGAGTGATGTCTTGCAATACGAGTAGTACTATGGTTACGCTTTGCCTGCCGAGCATCACGTGATCACAACTGAGTGGATGTTTCTGTTATCTCTATCTCTCTCACTGCGGGAATGTTGGTAATCGACTCCCATGCTTGGTCTCAGTCGGCGTGCCTCACTCATAGGCTATAGTCAACATCCGTGCAAGCGTATACAGCACTATTTACTATAGTATTGAGACCACGTGTGTGTGCATAGTAAAGCATTTTTTATTTTGTGTCCAAATGTAGTGACTGTTCTTTAGTAACTGTACTGCAACAATGGCCCCCATGAAAAAATAAGGTTGAAACGGTAGGTTGTGAGAAGAAGGAGATGATTACGGTGGAAGTTAAGAAGGAAATCATCGAGAAGCACGAACGAGGTATGTGAGTATCCAACATCGCAAGATTTTATAACAAGTCTACGTCGACGATTTGTACAATATTAAACAAGAAAGAAGAAATATGGGGGCTAGATGCAATAAAAGGAGTCATAAGAGTATCAAAGCAACGGCCACGTGTTCTCGAAGATGTATAAAAGTTGCTTCTCGTGTAGTTAAATGAGAAGCAACTAGCAGGTGATACTGTGCCAGAGAACTTTATCTGCGAGAAGGCAAAGACCTTGTACGCCGACCTCGTAAGTAAACTGCCAGGTATGTAGACAGAAAACGAATAAGGATTAAAGGCTAGCAGGGGATGGTTTGATAACTTTAAGAGAAGAAGTGGTATCCATAGTGTTTTGAGGCACGGAGAGGATGCGAGTTCTGACGCTAAGGAAGCTGAGGCGTTTGTTGCCGAGTTCTAGAAGCTCATGGTTTCCGAGTGTTATCTGCCACAGCAAGTTTTTAACTGCGATGAGACGGGGCTATTTTGGAAAAAGATACCAAAGAGGACCTACATTACAGCAGAAGAGAATGCAATGCCCAGTCACAAGCCCATGAAAGACTGTCTCACCCTCTTGTTGTGTGCTAATGCAAGCGGTGATTTCAAAGTGCCTTCCGGTGTATCATTCCGAGAATCCACGAGCCTTCAAGAAATGCCAGTTAAACGTTAGGTGGAGGTCCAACAGAAAGGCTTGGGTCACTTGTATCTTGTTCGTTGAGGGGATCAATGAGGTATTCGGTCTTTGAGTGAAGAAATACCTTTTAGAAAAGAATTTGCCACTCAAAGTCTTGCTGGTTATGGATAATGCTCCTGCTCATCCTCCAGGCCTTGAGGACGACTTACTGGAGGAATTAAAGTTCATTAATCAAGTTCCTTCCTCCTAACACCACTCCATTACTCCAGCCCATGGATCAGCAGGTCATTTCAAACTTTAAAAAGCTTTACACCAAAGCACTATTTTAGTGATGCTTCGAGGTGACCAAAGGAGCAAACCCTACCGTCCGAGAGTTTTGGAAAAACCATTTTCACATAGTTAACTGCCTCAAGATCATCAATAAAGCCTGGGATGGGGTCACCAAGAAAACCCTCAATTCTACTTGGAGAAAACTGTGGTTTGACTGAGTCGAGGTGTTTGCTCATAAACAGGAGCCATCAGTTGTCGATGAAATTGTGTCCTTGGGGAAGACCATGGGACTGGAGGTGAATGAGGACGACATTCAAGAGCTAGTGGAGGAACATGTCCAGGAGCTGACCAACGACGAACTGATGCATCTGCATCGCGAGCAACTGCAAGAAGTTATGGAGATCTCATCTGAGGAGGAGGAGGAGAAAAATATGAAGGAATCCCTCACTTCAAATGAGATTAGGAAGATGTGTAAAATGTGGGAAACAGTGCAAAATTTGGTAGAAAAGCACCACCCGAATAAGGCTGTAGCAGTGCGAGTGATGAATCTTTTTAACAACAAGCAATGACACACTTCCACAAAATCCTCAAAAGGAGGCAAAAGCAAGTGTCATTGAATAGGTTCCTTGTTAAAGTCTCACAAAAAGAAAATGATTCAAAGTCGTTCTAAACAAAAACCCACCTCCTCCTCTCCTCTTTCTCGTCTACCTCACACCAGTCACGATTAAATTCAATTAATAAATTTGATTACAGTACAATTACATTTAAATAAAGAAAATAAAAAAGATTAAAAAAAGTATTTTGTATTAATCATTTTTAGATTAAATATTTTTAGGTTGTGGAACAAATCATCTGAGTTTCCATTATTTCTTATGGGGAAAATTCACTTTGATATACGAGTGCTTTGTATTATGAACACGTTTATGAAACTAATTATGCTCGCAATCCAAGGTTTTACTTTATTTAAAAAGTTTCAAACAGAGTTCTAAAATAATTTATGTTGACCTGGTAATTTGTTCTAAGACTGGTATTTCCAAAATGGTTTTTCAATGGCCCTCCACGCACATGCGGGTACACTTCCTATAAAATCAACCTTCCTCATCCCAAATACCTTAGAATAACTATTACATAAGCATATAACACAAACGAGTAGTAAGAAGTGTTACTAAAGAAAATGTATCCAAATTATGCACACTTACATGTTAACTTTCAAGCAGGCCCCAACCGGAAAAATTTCCTTTCCACGCCCTTGGCTGGCAAACTGTCTTATATATATGAATATGAACAGGAGAGTTGCATCACAATTCATTGGGAAACCACTGTTAAACGTTCAAGAAGTTGGGTGTGGGGTGTGGAGAGTAGGGGAATAGGTGTAGGGCTAAGGCATGGAGAGGGGGTGGAAAAGGAAGTTTGGAGATGGGTTGGGAAATGAGTGGGAGAAGGGGAAATGGCAGATATTTTGCCCAAAAAAAAGTCAAAGTTTAAACTTATATTCTATACTTTGATATTATTTTTGTAAATTAAAATTACCTCAAATGCCAGTTGAAGCATCTCTGACGCATTATTGACTCTTGAAATGGCAAGGACGCCAAGCAAATATTCTCGAAAATCCATAGAGTTGTTAGATTCCTGTAAAATCACAAAAACTATCACACCTTGTTTCAGAAAGTTGACATGCTAAGTAAACCACACTCTTATCACTTGGCAAGAGTCCTGGGTTCATAGTAAACAGTGTGATGTAGTGCTATTAGTGTTCAGTCATCTCTCTCAAAGTTGCACTTGATCACTTCCCTATCTAATGTTTCACAACCCAAGTTCATGGTTGTGTCTTTAATTTGTATTTTTGAAATTCCTATGTAATAAAATACAAATATGTGCATTTTGTATCAAATCTATTTTTACATGCAAAAATATATTTTTAAAAATATTTCCAATATATGAATAAATATATATATATATATA
>CABFWO010005029.1:19707-47383 GCA_902155825.1 Timema genevievae
TATATATATATATATATATATATATATATATATATATATATATATATATATATATATAATTAATTTGATCTAATTAATTTATTTAACTATTAACAAATAGCATATACAAGTTAATAGCTTTACAAATGTTTGGTTAGTAGAATAAAGCCATTCCCATCTAAATAACATAGAAAAAGCACACAATTTAAAACTTATATTCAAACGAAAACCCAAACTAAGTTGGACAATGTTCACACAATTTCTAACAGAATGGACTTGTTTTTTCACTCTTCTATTCTACAATCTATTCCCCTAAAAATTTTCACATTAAAGTAACATTCACAAATAATATCAATTAATTAGGTATCTCTTTTCATATTTTGTTCAAGCTTATTGAAAATATAAGAGATTTATGTATTAATACTGACTTTTTATTTCAAACATGTTAAATTTTAATAAGACTGGCACATTTTAGGAGGTTTGTGTGACAGAACCAACAACTGTTTCCTCCTAATAATGTTTGTTTATGAGGTTTGTGTGATAGAACCAACAACTGTTTCCTTCTAATATTGTTTGTTTATGAGGTTTGTGTGATAGAACCAATAACACAAACCTCATAATATTATTTGTTTATGAGGTTTGTGTGACAGAACCAACAACTGTTTCCTTCTAATATTATTTGTTTATGAGGTTTGTGTGACAGAATGAACAACTGTTTCCTTCTAATATTGTTTGTTTAGGCCACCTAACAAGTTAATTTGAAATCAAGAATAGCATTGTGTTCACTGGTTAGTGATTACCATAATAATTACAATCATTCTCCCTTATAATCTCACATGTACATTACTTCTTGCTATGTATACAACAGTAATGTATAGAATTTATAAAAAGATAGCTAAATAGGAGGCCCACTAGCTAAACAAGAAAATTTGAAGCGTTCTTGAATGAAGAGAAATTGTAATAATTTAAAGTAAGTTATTAGTAAATATCTTTAGAGTTAATGAAATACTAAGCATAGCAAAAATAGTTATTACTATTAAAAAAAACCACCTTAAAACTTGGTATTGTCTGTGTCTAGTAACATTTAGAGGCTAGGCAACATTTGTGTCACATAACAGACACATGCTTCTTCTTTGTGTTGCAAGTCCGAGTCAGCAGCCAAATACAAACAGTTATAATATAACAAAGATATTATTACTATCAGCTCTATTTGTATATAGTTACATATCAGTGTTGTAGAACAATTGGAATAAATACACACTTGTAAACTATAACAAGGACTGAAACTAGTTCAGTAGCAGCTGGGGGCATCACGGCAGGACTAGAGTACCCTCTTGTAAACTATAATAAGGACTGAAACTAGTTCAGTAGCAGCTGGGGGCATCACGCAGGACTAGAGTACCCTCTTGTAAACTATAATAAGGAGTGAAACTAGTTCAGTAGCAGCTGGGGGAATCACGGCAGGACTAGAGTACCCTCTTGTAAACTATAATAAGGACTGAAACTAGTTCAGTAGCAGCTGGGGGCATCACGCAGGACTAGAGTACCCTCTTGTAAACTATATTAAGGAGTGAAACTAGTTCAGTAGCAGCTGGGGGAATCACGGCAGGACTAGAGTACCCTCTTGTAAACTATAATAAGGAGTGAAACTAGTTCAGTAGAAGCTGGGGGCATCACAGCAGGACTAGAATATGCTCTTGCTCCAATTCGATGTAGAGTTAGATTCACCGATGTAAGCATTCAGAAGGACTGTTTGTAAAACAACTGACTTGGGCTGATTACACTATTTATACCTAACCAATTATAACTGACTGCATGACACCAAGTACTATAGCTTACAATTAATCCAATAAAACTCCAGGTTGACTATTTTAAATGCTCTCATCGACAATTTCTCCCTGCACAAAGATCAGCCTGACAAACATCCCAAATAGAAACAGTATTATGTTACACATGGAGTAGTATAAGGTAATTGTAACATATTAACTAGTATTTTAAGTAAATTAATATAAAACACTTGTGCAATGAGTGTAAATCATATGTTATGTTGGCTAACCTGCGATGTATACGAATAAAGCGCGTTCAATGGCTACCTTCCCCACCTCATGCCATTGCCTAAAACCTGTTAACATTTGTCACAGTCCACTTCTGTCCGTTGTCCAAAATGTATCCGAGTGTTTGTGTGTTCTTAATTCAGCATACAGTATTTAAATTTCCTATTCATTCATAACAGAGTAACGTTAAGCAGTCAATAAGTTACAGTAATGTTTTACCATTTGGTCAAAACATAGACTTTACTTTTGTAAATAATGTTAGCAAACTAAGGTTTTATATAATTATTTTGAAAAAAAGAGAACAAATACAGAATGGCACAAGATAGTACCTTTTTATATTATCTTAGCTTTTAAGATAATACACACTTCTTGGAATAATAGATTAAGGAATGATTTATAATTAGTAGTTCTGTGAGCTGTAGATTTCACTTTCTCCATTTTCCTATCATTACTAATGTCTTAAGCTTTTATAATTTATCTTTGGATTTGAACTAGATTTTTTCCTTTGGTGATCAAGATAAAACAGAGAACCAATTAATAATACTAATATACTCAATAGTGCATTATATGCATAGAGAATAACCACGGTTCACATGGTTTAAGCGGATGGTCTCACAATGTGTGTCAGAATTTTAAAAAAATGTTATAGTAGGCCTACCATTATGGTATTTAATTGAGCTCATTTTTTAGAAATACAATATAACCTCAAATAACTTGAGATGAGCTATTAAATAAAATAAATATTTTGAGCTGTCAACATATTTAAATGAATACACAGATTGAAAAACTATGTAAATTCATCATCAGGGCTACATATACAGAATATCAATGCCAATTATAATTAAAATTGGTCAACATATCTGGCAGTTATTCAAAACAAAGAGAGACTGAGATAATTTTGACTGGCACCCATCTTAAAACCGGTATATTCTGGGAAGTAAGCCAACTGTAAAGTAGGTTGTTAGCTATGTTAGGTTAAGTTGGAACTTAAGGTAAAATCTAGTGTTTTATCAGCAACATCCATACTTTTGTTTAGTTTCAACTAAACATGTAAGCAGTAGCCTACACACTAGATGCTTCACTATATCAGGCAACATCCTACTCGTAGCATGGTGACCACAAGAACGTGTACATCCACCTACTAGCATGGTGACAGCAAGAACATGTACATCCACCTACTAGCATGGTGACAGCAAGAACATGTACATCCTACTCATAGCATGGTGACAGCAAGAACATGTACATCCTACTCGTAGCATGGTGACAGCAAGAACATGTACATCCTACTCATAGCATGGTGACAACAAGAACATGTTATATCATGAAACTATCAGAAACTAACAGAAAATTATCAACAATATGAAAATGTCACCTTATCATAAATTTTAAACAAGTGTTGCAAAGCCTCTTCTTTAGGGCACACTCCAAGTATGTGGGCAAACTGTTGATAGCTGATACCACCCTCACAGATTGTAGCAAGCTGAGGAGTCTTAGCGAGGTCTTCTTCGATAGTCTTTTGGGTCAACCTGGAAACATACTTAACTTCAGTAAAGCTAACATAGTCACTAGACAGGTAATTGATAGTTTACAACAGTAACAAGTGATGTCATAGAGGACATACATCAGGGGGTATATAAAGGGTTGAACAATAAATACACGAAACAAGTAATAAATTAACAAAAACTAAAAATTGACCAACAGGAAATGGGAAAGAATGAACCATAAATATAATACTCAAAACTACAAGAGATATTTAACAATAAATTGTAAAATTATGCATTAAATTTAATAGTTTTTAACATGAATTAGTATCAGATATTCACCCCACCACCTGCATTGAAAATAAACTAAATTATTGAAACTTATGCCATAATGTCCTCAGTAGTAGCTGATAACTGTAAGCACCAGCTTTCTCCAATGGCTATCTCCTAGATGACTTAACATCCCCCTTGTGATATCTCTTACTTGACCTAACATCTCTCTTATGATATCTCCTACATGACCTAACATCTCTCTTGTGATATCTACTACATGACCTAACATCTCCATTGTGAAATCTCCTATATAACCTAACATCTCTCTTGTGATATCTACTACATGACCTAACATCTCTCTTGTGCTATCTCTTATATGACCTAACATCTCTCTTGTGATATCTACTACATGACCTAACATCTCTCTTGTGCTATCTCTTACATGACCTAACATCTCTCTTGTGCTATCTCTTACATGGCCTAACATCTCCCTTTTATTAAATCACTCCATTTTTTATTTTTCATAGCTTGTATTGTTAATTGACTTAGAAGTGTAACAATCAATCAACCAATTGCCATTCTACCAAGTAAGTTCCTTATAATACTCATTCTTACTTCTCCTTACTACAATGAAAATGAATTTAACTAATTCTATTGTATAGAACGTTTAACTATTGGTGGTACAATATTTTGATTTCTATTCGGTGTAGCTAAAACTATTATATGACAACTTTATAACCTGTCTTTAAGAATAATATTAGATAAGATGGTGTAGGTAAGCGTGACCTTTAAACTAACTTACTAGATATAAGTTATACCCACAAAATAATTATGAGATATTATGCTTGTGTTCTGATTTATTTCGATTTTTATATTTATAGCTTATTCGGTATATTTCAAAATATTTCTAAACCAACAAAATATATTACAATAGCTATCAATAAGCTTGTGTGAATATAGTTTTTATATAAGTTTTATAAAAAATTAGTTTAATTTGTTGCTGTGTTGAGAAGTTCAAATCTGGCATTTTTTCACATCTGTAGTAATAATAAACATGAGATGTACAGATTAATATAAATCAAACATTTAAACTACTTATTCCTAATTATGAAAATTGTGTGGAGGGCTTAGTTATTTGTCAAGCACCAACAAGAAGAAAATGATTGTTTTAAGAAAGTTTGGGCACTCCAGTGACTAGACTGTCAGAGAATATTACTAGTAACCACACTTACCCCAGTTTAGTCCTCAACCTGTGAACCTCGACCAGACAAGGGGTACAGGGCAGGTTCATCTGTTTAGCTCGAGTCATCAATCGACAGTCATCATACGTGTAATCTGACACAGGGATTCCCAGAGCTCTGCAGGGAATTTTTCAAACCAAAACATAGTTTTTAATTATTGAAAATATTGCTACCCAGTCAAGATATTTTAATGATTTTTATAGTATTTACAAATATGTCTTGGCCTTTTCTCAGAGTTCAAAAGTGATCAAATGTTGTTCTTTATGCAAAGGTGCAGGAAAGTGTTCTATTTGGGTTTGTACAATAATGTAAGTGTTATATTGTTGTTGAAACTATGTGGGTGTTTGTGGAAAATACTTCTACAAGTGTCTCTAGAAAAAAAGGAGAGTGTATTAGAGGCGAATAGTTTCATTCATATAGCAGCATATTTCGTGTTGTGACACTTCCATTACGTCTTATGAAATTGTAAAAACTTTGAGCTTTTTTACGTTTACATTATTTGTTATAAATAGCAAAGCAATAGCATCAAACTATAGACAGTGCTTGGAAATATTTTTTCACTCCTTTGAAAATTAAGTAAGTATAAAAAAATTGCAATTTTGTTTATATAAGCTATGCCATGCCTTTAGGAAACAAAATTATTAAATTAGCACAAACTATGTTTGACTTACTTGGCCATCAATTGCCTCACATTGTTAGCATATAGTTTGGGGTCCTCCTTTTCAGCAGTACTAGGGGTGTACACGGGAAGAAACTCAATCTCACAGCTACTTTGGACCTGGGTCAGGGTTAACCAAAGTAGTTTCAGTCTGTAAACATTGGACAACCTTCAGTATCCATTGACAAATTATCTATGAATGTTTATAATTTATAAAGAGCAGATTTGATTTAATACATGTTTCTAAGTATCAACATTGTTGATGCAATTGGCAAGTCCTGAAGAACCAACTGTTGACATTTAGCAGGCTTATGAAGTTCAAGTGTTATTTATGAGTTATGATGTTCTTAGTGTTATGACAGTATTTTGCACATAAATACTAATTTTCAGCCATACAAGGTATCGGGAAATGCCTTAAAAGGTAAATATATTTATACATGTAAGAGTTGTTTTCTCTCAAACATTTGTTAGAGTTTCTCCTCCAAATAAATTGATCTCTATCTAAAGATTTTTTTTTTTTTTGCAGTAGCGACTTGAGTTGGAGGGGTTAAATTGTAGAGGTGGTACTTAGAGCCTATTATATTTCAAAATATAGTGTGCTAGGACAGGAAGTCCCGTGATGGAAGGAGATGGAGGGTGTCCCAAGATGTGAGAAGACCAGTAAAGTCTCGATAAATAACTAGTAAAGAGATGAGGGTATCCCCAACCTGAGTGACACATTCAGCCACCAAGTGCTGTAGCTGACACGTGTGTAGTAACTAATAGCTGTTATTGGAACTCGTTCAATAATGTTTCTGGTGTTAACGCCCTCAGGGGAAATTAATATTAAGTATAAACATTGACATTTGGAATATCTATATCTCAATTATATAAGTTCCATTTAATCAGTTGGAATTATTTTACAGAAATAATAAGCTCACATCAATATTGGTATCAAGGTCTTCCAGCAAGTTTAAGTAAACCTAAAGAGAATAATAAAAAAAAACATAGAAGAAAACAAGATAACAAAAACTATTTAATACTCTAAAGGAAATAGCAATTTACCTGTCATGAAAAAAAATGGGATTTCCTTGTTTTCTTTCTGGCAAAGTCCTCAATGACACCATCAAAATTCAACTTTGATGCAGTAACGTGCTCTATTGAAAAGGTTGCAAACGACGTGAGTCTCTCTCTTGTGACATATTCTCCCTGTGCTTGCCAATCTCACTGGCATTGTTAACCAAATCCTTTGTGTAATAGAAACATTTAGAAATGGGTTCAAAATCTTCAAAGCCTTTCCTGCAGTGTCCACTTCTTTTGGAATCATTTCAGGAAATACTTTTATTTCTATAAAAAGTTCATCCCCACTTAAATCTCTTTAATCATTCTCAGTCAAACTTAACTCCTTTTCTAGTTCAGAACGTTTCCTCAGATCATTTTTTATTTCTTCCTACTTTTTGACAAAATACAAGAAACCAGTTTTACGTATTTGGTTAAATGTGTAAATCTTTCATATGTTCTTTGTAAAGTTGTGTCAAAAATTGGGTAAAAATACTCAATCTTCAATTTTCCCCCTGCAAACATATTTTCCTAGACCTTTATAATTACCTTCATATTCAAAAAGTCTCCTTTTTATTTTGACGTGTTTTTCTTTAAACTTTGGCTCTCTCTCTATCAGTTCAGCAATCTCCTTAGCAGTGAACATTACTTAAATACTTTCATACTTACAAAACTTATTGCGCTTAAGAGAGACTACTACTAATACTAAGTAAATACTACACACAGCTAAATTAAATTACCACCATACTACAAGTAAAGTTTTGAACAAAACACAATAAATAGATAATTATTCAGGTGCAACACTTTTAACACTAACACAAACACATCCTTACACATTTCATGTTGACTTTATAGTAAGGAAGCATGTCAGAAAATCTCATGTGGTGGCAGATTAAGTGAAAAATATATTTGGGTAGCTTAATTTGAATAATAAGTCACTCTAGTCCAAGAATAATCATGGCCACCATTGAATATTTAATAAACTCAATTATCATGGTAACTATTTGACCGATTTTATTGTTCAAGGTCTCATTAAAAAAATATTAAAATAAGCTACTAAATATGGAATTAAGTTGTTTAAAGTAAAGTATATTCCATAGTTTCTGTGCTATAGTCAAAATAATAAAAAATATTATTGGTAAAACTAATATTTTGGAATTATTTTAAGAATAATTGCTAAACAAATACACCAAATAGGTGAACGGCTTATTTACATTTGTTTTGAATTAGTTTATTGCCTCCCCAAATATTTAATACCCATATCCATTGAGCAATTGGGGCATCTGATACTAGCATGTGAAGCCAACTTATGCTCCAGGTATCTGATACTAGCATGTGAAGCCAACTTATGCTCCAGGTATCTGATACTATCATGTGAAGCCAACTTATGCTCCAGGTATCTGCTACTAGCATGTGAAGCCAACTTACGCTCCAGGTATCTGCTACTAGCATGTGAAGCCAACTTACGCTCCAGGTATCAGATACTAGCATGTGAAGCCAACTTACGCTCCGGGCGTCTGATACTATCATGTGAAGCCAACTTATGCTCCAGGTATCTGATACTAGCATGTGAAGCCAACTTATGCTCCAGGTATCTGATACATATCATGTGAAGCCAACTTACGCTCCAGGTGTCTGATACTAGCATGTGAAGCCAACTTACGCTCCGGGCGTCTGATCCTAGCATGTGAAGCCAACTTACGCTCCAGGTGTCTGATACTAGCATGTGAAGCCAACTTACGCTCCAGGTGTCTGATACTAGTATGTGAAGCCAACTTACGCTCCAGGTCCCTCCCAAGTCCAGGTGACCGTGTCCAGCTTGTTGGGGTATCTGATACAAACTGGCTGTACTGGGACACCTGGATAGAATGCTCCGGGCTTGAACGTAATCAAACATGAGCGGTTTGTGCATGTTCCTTCTGGGAATATCAGCACCTAACCAAAAATTATATAATATTACAAATACAAGTAAGACATTAAGTGGACGCCAGAAAAACAATACATAAACCAACTAGATTAAATCAGAGTAGTTTTTTCATTGATAAGTTTAACACCGAGTGATTAACAAAATACAAAGTTAGAAATAAAGATAATAAATATGAAGAAATGGACAATAATATGAATGTAAAGCACACACACACACATTTTTTTTGTATAAACCAACACCAAATGAATCTTGAGTGAGATTTATGCATGACTGTGCAACTCACACTATAACAATATTAATGTAAATATATGTTATGGTTTCTTTTTAATGCTTTAGCTAAATATATTTTTTAAACTACATTTGTATACACAATCCGTGTCTATGCAAGCTATTTTAGAATTCCCTGACTGGTACAGGTTTTCCAGAGGCAATTTGTTTTTCTAGCCACTATATATAAATAATAATATAAATAAAATGAAAGTGGCAAACAGCTGGTATAAGAATGAAAGAGAAAGTCATAAGACCACTAGATAAAGTTGGAATGGGGAGCAAAAGCCCGTGATAGACTACTTTATCATGGATGAAGAAATGAAAAGGCAGACCGTTAACATCAAGGTAAATATCAAGTGTGTCCTTAGATAACGACCACAGGTTGTTGGTGTCAGACATAAAGGGATGGGAATATATGAGAAAGGTAGTAAGACAAGAAAGAAGAATAAGGGTGTGGAGGCTAAAAAATGAAGGGTAAAGAGAGCTGTACCTAAGAAAGGTAAAGAGAGCTGTACCTAAGAAAGGTAAAAGGCAAATACCCAAAGATGAGATGCAAAGTGTAGAGGTTGAGTGGGAAAGGTCAAGCAAAATTTGCAGAGGAGGTATGTGGTAGGAAAAGTGATAAACAGGAATGGAAGGAGACACCCTGGTGGAAAGACAGGGTGAAGGAAGCACTGGAGGAGAGGAATAAAGCATTAGAATGAGTTTAAAGAATAGGAATGAGGAAACAGAGGAAGAATCTTAGGAAAGGAAGAAAAGAGCAAAGCGAGTTATACAGGAAGCCAGGAAGAATTGGATGCAAAAATGGACAGAAATGCTGGAACGAGACGTGCAAAGAAGTAAGAAGACGGTTAAGAAACAGGAGTAGAGAGAGAAATACAAGAAGTTTGAATTATAGATGAAGACAGGAGAACGTTGAAGATAGGAGGAAGAAAAGGAACTATAGATGAGATATTTGAGAAGATATTCAACCCGAAAGATGAAAGGGATGCGAGTGAAACAAAGGAGCATGAAGAAATAGCAGAGGAGGATGAAAGAGTTCCCACATGAAAAGAGGATGCATTAAAGAGGATAAAACAAGGAAAAGCACCTGGTGTGGAAATGATAACTGTAAGTGAGGCAGGTACACAATGGCTATACAAGGCGCTAAGAGTGATTTGGAAGGATAAGTTATCAGAAGACTGAAAAAAGGGAGTTATAATAACCATTTTCAAGAAAGGAGACAGGAAGAGGTGTATAAATTATAGGGGATAACGCTGATGTGCCACTGTACAAAAATATATGAAACAATACTGGAAAATAAAATAAAAAAATAAAATGAAAGGAAGGTGGGCAGCAGGGATTTAGGGAACAGAGGTCTACAATAGACTTGATCTTCGCCATAGAACAATTGATGGAAAGAAGGTATGAATATGGGAAAGACTTGGTAATGGTATTTATGGATGTGGAGAAGACATATGATAGCGTAGATAGAAATAAAGTCTGAAAAGTGATAGAGGATGCCTAAGTATAAAGAGGAGTTGTCATGAGAGTTAAATCATGTATGAGGATAGCGGAGTTGTAAAGACGGAGAGTGGAAGGATGGAGTGGTTCAAAATAAAAAATGGGGTGAAGCAGGGGAGTGCCCTTTCACCACTACTATATGTAATGTTTATTTATTTATTTAGCACCGTGTATTACTATCCGTTCGAGTTATACGCTTAAGTACTAGTTACGCTAATGGATTAGGAATTGAGAAGGTTGAATTTAGAGGAGGTAAACCCGCATTTGTGTGGAGGGAGAGTGTAAAACCATTTAAGAAAAACCATCCCCAGTTCACCCGACCGAGATTCAAACCTTGATCTCCCCGTCCTCAGCAGTCTGGCTTTACACGAAACAAGCGCATTAGCCGACTACGCCACCGAGGCGGGTTAGTGGTAATGGAAATTTTCATGAACTAAGTGGCAGGAAAACTTGGGAGAGGAAAGAATGAAAGCCATGATGTTTGCTGATGACTTGATTGGATGGAGGTAGAAGAAAGAGGAATTAGAGGAAAAGCTAGAGGAATAGAATGAGGAAAAATTTAGCATGGTGAAGTGTGAAGTTAAGGTAATTAAAAGGAAGAGGATAGAGGTAGAGTTATTCTACAGGTGTGTAAGAGACCTACTATAGAGAAGAAATGTCCTTGAAGTGTAAGGAAGTATTGTAAAGGACATACTTTGTAAACATTGTCACATATGTAACAGAAACATGGACAATGAATGTAAGAGAGACTAGGAAAGTGGAGGACATGGGAATGATGTTTGTGAGGAGCATGTTAGCTGTCACAAGAAGAAATAAGATTAGGAATGAAGTTATCCTGGAAAGAGTGGGCTAGCAGGGCCACAGCCTGGGACATTGTTGTTTGGGGGCGTCATTGTTTTTAAAAAAATTATTAATTTAAATATTATTTTAATAGAATTTACTAACGTAGTTGTCTGTTGCAGAGCACACTTGAAATACATTAGTACATTACAGGTAATAGAAGGTGCTTCTATTAATAGAGTGCAAGTTTGATAATGTGCACTACGCATTTTTTGAACATCAGCCTAGTCAGCATTCTCGGCATATGTGTGCTCATGTTGATGCTTATTCCATTGTGCTTGTTACTGTCAATATCCCTTTTCTCTGAAAAAACTTCCGTTTTAAGAGGTGTTGTGTGATCTATTAGTTTTAATTCTAAGCTTAGTGGTTTTTATTGTTTAGAAAAGTTAAACATAAATGAGAAACTATGGTTTATATAGAACAGGCTCAAGTACTTACCTGCTTGTGCTTGGTGTTATCATACATTTTCCCTGATTAATGTTATATTTTGAGATGAAATTTTAACAGTTTTTACCTGTTGTGAATATTTTACGTTGAAGAATTGTGTTATCTGTTAGTTTCGTGATAGTTTTTTTTGCAAGGAAAAAATATTGTATTTAATTAACAGCATCTGTTAAAATGTATAAAATTTTAAGAGAGTTAATGTTATGTTTTAGGACGAAATATTTTGATTTATTTAATTGAATGAATTTAATATAACTTTTTTTTAAATTATATAAAATATATTTATATACGCTCAACAATGACTTAAGGATGTCTAGTATCTTTGGCAATAATCTTGATAGAAAATTACATTATAGAATTTCTAGATCGTTCCTATTTAATTCAAACTTTTGTTGAAAGCAAAGCAAAACGTGATGAATCTAAGATAAGATAATGTATTAAATAATGTAAATAAAAATGTTATTTATAAAAATAGTTATTGGTATAAGTTGTCAATTCTTTTTAACCCAAATAACAACCAAGATATAAGAATGAACAATTTAAAAATTTTATTTCTCAAGAATTTTTTTTTTCAAAGAGTAATCTACAAAATCTTAATACTATTTGTTATTGAGGGAGGGGGGGGGGCATCTTTTGGTATTGTCCGGGTTGCATGGACTACTTATGCCAGCCCTGGGTAGGCTTGAAGGGAGTATATGAGATAAAAGAGAAAGCAAGATTGAGATGGTATGGACATGTAATGAGAATGTAAAAAGAGAGGCTGCCAAAGAGAATGATGGAGATGAAGTATGTAGGAAAAAGAATGCGATAGAGGCCAAGAAAAAGATGGGAGGAGCAGATAATGAGAGTGTGCAAACGAGAGGGTAAGAATGGAAGAAATTAAAGGAAGAATGGTGGAAGGATAGAGGAAGATGAAGGCATTTTACTAAAGTGACCCAGTCACAGGCTGGAAACAGTTGTTGTTGTTGTTGTTGATGATGATGATGATATAATAGATATTAAGTACATTACCAACATTATTTTATTAAGATTACAACTTGGTCTAATACTATTTTTAGACACACAAACATTCTGAAATTGTGTCACTCTATTAATTGGGTAAAGGATTCCAGCCTAAAATGATAAGCTCTTGGTTAGTGCGATCTAAGTCAAATTTCAGTGAAATTATATTGACCCACTAAAAGATCGCTTTAAATCAGTACAACTTAAAATTGTTGTAAAACACATTCAGTTTTAGTTTCTTCTTTCTATAAACTTAATCAAACTCTTGCTCATGCTCATTACCATGATTCAATTTTGGCTAAAGACATGTGCCAGAGGAGATAAAACATGAATCACTTGTTGAACTTGATAATTGGCATTAGTATAATCAACAGGAACAGATGTGTTCAAAGAGATTCATGGTGATTTGATTCACGGTTAATTGGAAGAATAATGTCAATTTTACCAGTGTAAATAAAATTTAGGTATTTTTTGTATTAAATAGGTAAAAATGATATAAAATCGTTTGACTCATCACTTAGCGAGAAAATTGGCTGGTGTTGCTTATTGTAAGCACACATAAGAGATGTGAGTACCTGAGGCCAGTCCAAATCAGAGTTGACACGTTCAATAATTTCCTTGATTGTGTTTTGTCTGGAGTTGGGATCTTCTCTCCACACATACACTGGCTGTGTGTAGTTGATGAGTTCTGTTAAGTAAACAACAACAAGTTAGATTTGTTAGGATTATTCTGACTTCTCAATATTCTCTACAGATTAACCGGGTTGCGAGAATATTAGTTTATGTCAAGTACCCGGCTTTGCCCGCGAAAAATATTTTAAGGTAAAAATGTTAAATAGGGCAACAACTGTAAAGATTAAATACAAACAAAAGGTAAGCAGTAATTTAAAAAAGTATAAAAAGGGTAGTAAGGGAAATAACTGTAAAAAGGGCAAAAAGTATATAATCTAATAAAAATAAAAAGCTTACAAAGGTTACACAGAAAAATATTGTTGTATTTTAGATGTATTAATTTCGAGCTCTTTCATTTTCCGGGATTCCATTTAGAAATTCAATATGTTCATACATCTTTCAGATCTCTGACAGATCTATTGACATACATTTTATATCACATTAAAAAATTTTTCCTCTATTAGTTTTATCTTGAGGGAACTTTTCTTCCCTATATGTTGATTATTAATTTATAAATTCAAGGATCAGTCCTGAACGATTGTTTGGGTGGTTCTTATACCTGCCTCAGAAATGTCAATCTTCTTCCACACAGAAAATTAATTAATTATTTTGGTTTTGGGAATATTAAACACACTCAATTCATCAGCCCCCTTTATAAATAGTAAATATTTAAAATTGATTTAGTTATGATAGTAATCTCTACAGTCCTAGCCAGCCTCCTGCCACACCAATTTCTCCATTTAAAATCTTCCGTCTTGTTTGGTTATTGGTAGTGTTATTTATACCTTCTTGCAGAATTTCAGTTTTCTACCACTTTTGGAAGTTGTGTTTTTACAAATAGTTTTTGAAGTTTTGAGCCCCCTTAAATCATTTTCTTCAATTCACTCTTGTGTGGTCTAACGCGCTACTCTCGTGATGGACTAGACTGCCGAAGATGGGGAGATCAGGGTTTGATCTCGGTCGAGTGCACTGAGTATGGTTTTCCACTAGCCTTACGCGCAAATGCGGATGCATTTCCTCTAAATTAAGCGTTCCTAATCCCTATCCTATTAGGGTATTTAGTACATAGTCGTATAACCCGAACCAATAGTAAGTTGCGATGCTAAAAAAATCGTTCTTAGAAAATTAAAATTTTAAGATTTATTGGGTTTTCTGGAGCTGTCGGCTGCCAAATTTTAATTTTCTAACTCATCTAAAAAAATTTTTTTTTTAATTATTGGAGCCCAATTTTAAAATTTCCTAATCTTGGGTTTTTCTGGATATATGGGGGCAATCCCGCTACCTTCCTGCCAAGCAAAAATTCAAGTTTCCAGGGTTTGGGGAAATAGGTTTAAGAGTGTTTGAGTTCATGTGTTTTACCTTTTATTGTGCTGTATTAAATGTTTATTAATTGTAAATCACAATCCAAGAAAACTAATTAAAAACTTTATGAATAAAGTAAATTCTTACATTAGTTAACATTTTAATCATTCAAGACCACCTTTGTAAGTTCAAAAGATATAACCAAAAATAAATCTTAGATTTCAGACGTGAATATATATTTATATTCTGTGTAAGGGCTGACCAGTTGGCAGTCCATCACTTTGTCCCGCGACCTATGAGATTGTCCATAACTTTGTCCTGCGACCTATAAACTTGTCCATCACTTTGTCCTGCGCTACCTATGAGCGTGTCCATCACTTTGTCCTGTGACCTATGAGCTTGTCCATCACTTTGTCCTAGCGCTACCTATGAGCTTGTCCACCACTTTGTCCTGCGCTACCTAAGAACTTGTCCATCACTTTGTCCTGCGCTACCTAAGAACTTGTCCATCACTTTGTCCTGCGCTACCTAAGAGCTTGTCCACCACTTTGTCCTGAGCTACCTATGAGCTTGTCCATCATTTTGTCCTGCGCTACCTATGAGCTTGTCCATCACTTTGTCCTGCGCTACCTATGAGCATGTCCATCACTTTGTTCTGTGACCTATGAGCTTGTCCATCACTTTGTCCTGCGCTACCTATGAGCTTGTCCACCACTTTGTCCTGCACTACCTATGAGCTTGTCCACCACTTTGTCCTGCTACATATGATGATTGCATACAAGTTTTTGGATGGAAGTATATCAGTAATGTTTTAAGTGCCAAACACATGTAAATAATCATATAAAATTCAAGCTACACAGCTTATTCGACAAACCTTGAAAGCAAAAGTAGTTTCATCACGTTTAATAATATTTGTAGTAATTTGTTATAATAATGAGAGCAGTGTCTTGTATATCTGGATGATTCAATATAATCGATCACTTTACTTAATGTATCAATTATACAGACTCACTCCTCACTATATCTTGTTTTCAATTCCTGACACATGATGGTATCTGGTTTCTAACTTACCTGAATTTGAAGAGGTTATGAGCTTAAATCAGGCATCTTAACTTAATCAATAAAACTACTTTTAAGAAAAAATCATTGTACATAAGTTGTGGTAACATAGGAGAGTCAAATGAGGTTAGACGGATAGTCAGTCTAGTTCTGACAAAGTTTAGTACCATGGTGCGGCTGTGATAGTGTAATCAACCAAGGTGAGTTATTTCAAATGTAATTAGTCGAGGTGTCTTGTCATGTTGCTGTTATAAGTTATATATCTCTTAACTTAGGATGTTCAAGCATGAGAATAATTAAATGCAAGTACCAAGCATGAATTTAATCGAGGTGCTAGGACGTGCATCATAATACAAAAAATCAAATGTTTCAATGTTTAGTTTTATTTCTTCATCTACAAACCGTGATAGAGACTTATCAGACAATAATGTGGACACAGGACGGTAAGAAACATGCTTTGGCATGCAATGCAGTTTTGACACGTAGGATGCTAGGAGATAGGACCGCCGGTAAGAAAGAGGGGTCTTATCGTCGTTGGCACAGATGCTGACAACTGGACTGGTACGAAAAGCACCGGTAGCCAGTCGAATGCCAGCATAGTGGACACTATCTTGCATCTTTAACGCCGAAACTCTAGTTGAGCTATAAACAAAGCTGCCGTAATCAAGTTTTGATCTTACCAAGGCCCTAATAAAAGGCGTATCAAGGTTTCCTTATCAGTACCCCAAGAGTGATCAATAACCAATTCAAGCAAATTCACACCTCACTTTCAGGTCTTTGATGAAGTGGGGGGGATCCAAGTTAATGTAAATTAAAATAAAAGGTCCAGAAGCCTTACGCTCTCTGATACAGATAAAACAACGTGATCATTAAAATATTGGGGGCTGGATGTATTCCACGTAATCTATGGAAGTGGACGACCGTCGTCTTGGCTGCAGAGAAGCGAAAGCCATTACGGAGTGCCCATATTAATAGATTGTTAACAGAGAGTTTAATCCACCGTTCTGGCCTGTGGAGACTTGACAAACTGCAATAAAATGCGTAGTCATCCACGAAAAGGCATGAAAGGACATGTAAGCGCACTTTGTCCACAATGTTATTTATCGCAATGGCGAACAACGTACTGCACCCAATTTGTTTGCACAAAATCATCAGATAAGGTGCTATCCAACCTTACCCAGAAGTGTCTATCAGACATAAAATTAACTATAAAAACGGGGAAGTTCCGTCGGAGCTCCCAATAATTATAAAGGGTTTTTAATATACCGTACCACCAGGTGGTGTCACACACATTCTACAAATCAAATAACACACCAAAAGGTGCTTTTGACAAAGGAAGGCGTCATGAGCTGCTGTCTAAAGGTGAACCAGATGATCCATCGTGGATCGATTTCGGCAAAATCCACATTGAATATCGAATAGCAGATTGCGGAATTCTAAAAATAGTATTAATCGTTTAGTTATTACTTTTCCTAATCTTTTGAATACACAAATAGTTCAGGCTATGAATCTGTAGCTAATAGGCTTTTATCACTTTTATGTTTAGGAGTAACGATTGCCGGCCTCCATAGTGATGGGAACAGACGAGATTCCCAAACCCTATCGTAGAGGTCTAAGAGGAACACCTGTCCAGCAGGGCACAGCTGGTGCAACATTTCATAGTGAGCGTCGTCAGCACCAGGAGCTGTGCTGCCCGCTTGGGACAGGGCATGGGGTCAGTTCATTTAAAGTAAAGGGGGATTTATAGCCCTCCCCCAACTTTGACCAAAGTCGATAGTATGGTGCTCAATGCTTCGCTTATGCACCGCGAGCTCGTTAGAGTAGCTCGCAGTGCTAAAGATTGCGGGAAATATTGAGACCAATACATCGACGACCTCCAGAGTGGAGGAGACAAGCGAACCGTTAGACATGAAAGCAGGTATATCATGACTGCTACGTCATTTACAAATATTATCCTAAACCTTAGCTGTGGTAGTATAAATTGTAAGGGTCGAAATAAATTATCTCCAAGAATCTCTTCTTCTTTTACGAATGACACGGCGAGCTCGAGGACGTAGAATCCGGAATGACTCCAGATTCTCCAAAGGTAGGACGTCGATGAAAGAAACGTAGTGCCCTTCAACGGTCAGAACTTGCCAACCGACACTCCTCGTTCCACCAGGGGTAAAGAAAGTGGCGTGGATATGGCGAGGATATAGGGATGGAAAAGCCCTTGCCGCCGCGACGATCGTGGAATAAAAATATCCTGTCCTAACATCGACTTCAGGAGAACAGGGTCCATCAAATACGGCGAGCTCACTAAACTTATCCCAGTCAGCACATTTAAGCACCCATTAGAGTACCCGTGCTATTCTGGAGGATCTTGAAGTGTTTAAAGCAGAATGGGAAAGTGATCGCTGCCACAAAGATTCGCGTGAACTCTCTAAAGGAGGTGATTAGCAATCCCGAGGCTACAAAATGTTAAGTCGATGGCAGAGGATGCACCATTAAAGGTGGAAAAGTGCGTCTGAGACCCGGTGTTCAATAACACCAGATCACCTGAGACAAGAATATCCTCTACCATCCTTCCACGGACGTCTGTAAAATTCGACTCCCACACCAGGTTATGAGCGTTAAAATCACCCAAGATAATATAGGGGGCGGGAAGTTGTACCAAGAGGGCCTCTAGGCTCCTCTTTGAAACACGTTCACCTGGTGGGAGGTAGATGCAGCATACTGTCACCTCCATAACAAGGTAGACTAGAACAGCGATCACTTGGAGATCAGATACAATATTTATGTATGATATTTCTACATGCGAGTATAGCCACATCTCCGCTAGCACGATCAAAGAATGGCTTGTCAGTACAAAATACATCGTACCCACGAAACATAGGGTTATCAGCATGGCAGAAGTGGGTCTCCTGCAAACACAAGATAGAAGGATGCAGGGAAGATCTCAGTAGTTTACATCTAGACGGGCATAGAAACCGCTACAATTCCATTGTAGTAGCGACATTATGTATTGATAGAAAATGTAATCCTCAACGCAATCCATGAAACTATCTCTAAAAAAATAAAACTAATTTTGGACCTTTATAGATCCTCTTGCCTTTCCGAGTTTCTCCTGGACCTCTTATTTTAGGAGAGGCTTACGTTTATACATTAAGATACTGGGGCGACTTCGATATTTTTGTATTTATACTATCGGCGGCCCCTCTCTGGGCTTTCTTTAAAGCATCAGTGGGCTTTGCCTTTGCGACCTCAACTTCTCCGCCACACACCTCAACCCCCGGAGTCCCAGAGACAAGTATGGGCGACACAGCAGCGGCAACAGGTAGTTTGGTCCCCCGAAGGGAGTCCGAGGCTTGTTCCTCGAGAAGGTTCCAGGGGGGTTCCCCGAGGAAGGTTCAGGGTGGTCCCCGAGGTGGACTTCTCGGGGTACGGGTGCTGAAGACGACCTCTGTGTTATGTCGCCTCCTGTACAAATTTCGGCGCCACCGCAGTCGGCTCGGTATAACTGTGAGTGCCTCGAGTAATTATCTAGGAAAAGCATTAGTATCATCTGGAGATGAAACTAAGATACATATTTTATGTAGCAGCATTTGCTAAAGAAAACAATGGTACGGTATTGAAAGATGAGAAACAGATTAGTTTATTATAAACCTATGTTCACAAGAGGTATAGAAAGCTGTAATGAAGAAATATTGTTGGACAATTGAGTTGTCAAGTTAATCGAGGTATGTTTGACAGATACGCGTGGCAGGGTACGGGTTGGATGTCACTTATCAGACACTTTCGAGATATATAATGGGGTGAAACAAGGAGATGCACTTTCCCCATTACTTTTTAATCAAGCCTTAGAATATGCTATTAGGGTAATACAAGAGATTAGGTAAGGGTTGACATTAAACGGTGCATTGCAGCTATCAGGATACGCAGATTATTTAGCTTTGTTAGGCAATAGTAAGGAAGATAGAGCAAGAAATGCAAAGATTTTACTAGCAGAGGTTAGTAAGAAAACAGGTTTAGAAGTGAACGCTTACACTACTAAATACATGATCACTCAGAGAACACATGTTGTGGAAGATAATTTAAAGATTACTTCGAACAACATATCGTTTGACAGAGGTAAGTAGTTTAAATATTTAGGAACAATTTTAACTAGCAATAGCGATATTAGATTGGAAATTAGTAAAAGAATACAGTCGGGAAATGCATGATACTACTCGATCAGTAAGTTGTTGACATCTCACCTGCTGTCTAGGAATGTAGAACTCAGAATATACAAAACTATAATTTTACCGGTTGTTCTGTGTGAGTGTGAAACGTGGTATCTTACCTTACGTGACTAAAACAAATTTAGGATGTTCTAAGACAAGGTGCTTAGGAAGATATTTGGTGCAAAAAGGGATAGGTTTGCTTAGGAGTGGAAGAGGTTATATAATGATGAGTTACATACCCTGTACTCATCATAAGACATTTTTAGGATAGTAAAGTCTTGCAGATTATGATGGGCAGTACATGTAGCGCGATTGGGAGATTAAAGAACTATGTTCAGGGCATTGACTGGCAAACCTAATGGTAATAGACCATTGGAAAAACCTATACGTAAATGGAAGGATAGCAAGAGAATGAACCCGAAATAGATTTTGTGTAATGAGGTGGACTGGATAGAACTTGCTCAATATAGGGATAGTGTATAATGAGGTGGACTGATATAACTAGCTTAAGAGAGGGATGAGGTTTAGTGAGGGAGACTAGATAGAACAAGCTCAAGATAGGAATAGGGTGTAATGAGGTTGACCGGACGGAGATAGCTCAAGATAAGGATAAGGTGTAGTGAGGGGGACTGGATAAAACTAGCTGAAGATAGGGATGGAGGACGTACTTTTGTAAATACGACAATGAAATTTCCAGTTCCTAATGACATAAAGTAGATAAGTACCTAATAGAATTTTCAAATTAGATCATTAACCAAAAATTCAATTGAAATACTTAATGGTATCTGAACGGAGTGAATAAGTAATTAAACATTAGTCGTTACAAAATAATAATTTTTCAAAAATCTAACTTAAAATAACCCTAATTTAATAATGACTATTTTTCCTAGAACCAGTTTATTTGGTGTGTGTGTGTACCTACTTCCAATGAACGGATTCAATCCGCTCTCCCGACGTACAATAATGGATGGGAAGCCGGTCACGTAAGTAATGCTGGCATCTAGGAATGTTGAGTGAGGCGCAACCACTAGGATGGGTGCTTCTTTGCGCGTCACTTGACGTCCTTTCACCGTGATGTTCATCCCACCAGCTTGGTAAGTGCCCTTTCCCAAGGCGCAGATTATTGGAGTTAGTTTCCTGCATCATCAACACAAAGTATTAGGAGCAACTCTGGTAACCTTGGGATGGTAAAGCAGTATAACTGTTGCAACTCTGGTAACCTGGGGATGGTAAAGCAGTATAACTGTTGCAACTCTGGTAACCTGGGGATGATAAAGCAGTATAACTGTTGCAACTCTGGTAACCTGGGGATGATAAAGCAGTATAACTGTTGCAACTCTGGTAACCTGGGGATGATAAAGCAGTATAACTGTTGCAACTCTGGTAACCTGGGGATGATAAAGCAGTATAACTGTTGCAACTCTGGTAACCTGGGGATGATAAAGCAGTATAACTGTTGCAACTCTGGTAACCTGGGGATGATAAAGCAGTATAACTGTTGCAACTCTGGTAACCTGGGGATGATAAAGCAGTATAACTGTTGCAACTCTGGTAACCTGGGGATGATAAAGCAGTATAACTGTTGCAACTCTGGTAACCTGGGGATGATAAAGCAGTATAACTGTTGCAACTCTGGTAACCTGGGGATGATAAAGCAGTATAACTGTTGCAACTCTGGTAACCTGGGGATGATAAAGCAGTATAACTGTTGCAACTCTGGTAACCTGGGGATGATAAAGCAGTATAACTGTTGCAACTCTGGTAACCTGGGGATGATAAAGCAGTATAACTGTTGCAACTCTGGTAACCTGGGGATGATAAAGCAGTATAACTGTTGCAACTCTGGTAACCTGGGGATGATAAAGCAGTATAACTGTTGCAACTCTGGTAACCTGGGGATGATAAAGCAGTATAACTGTTGCAACTCTGGTAACCTGGGGATGATAAAGCAGTATAACTGTTGCAACTCTGGTAACCTGGGGATGATAAAGCAGTATAACTGTTGCAACTCTGGTAACCTGGGGATGATAAAGCAGTATAACTGTTGCAACTCTGGTAACCTGGGGATGATAAAGAAGTATAACTGTTGCAACTCTGGTAACCTGGGGATGATAAAGAAGTATAACTGTTGCAACTCTGGTAACCTGGAGATGATAAAGCATTAGAACTGTTGCAACTCTGGTAACCTTGGGATGGCAAAGCGGTAACCTTGGGATAGCAAAGCGGTATAACTGTTGCAAATCATTAGATGTATCAAGATTTCACGATGCAATCAAGAGTATTCGTCGCCAACTCGAGTAACATATATAAGTGTTATAGTTAGAACCCGATATCCATTAAAACCCGATTTTACTAGGTAAAACTAGTTCCAGAAAAGCCATTTCATCAATACTAATTGTAGATAGTTAATTCTAGAACCAACATAATGCAGTCAACAATAGTAGAATTCAATAAAAATCCTGTAGCCAATACCCGTACTGACCAGTTAAAAACAGATGACTCTGACCGTTAAAATCCGATGTTAGGTAAAACTCTAGGGACAGCTAATAACACTAATCCACAAAAACAGAGTTTCTTATCTAAAGCACCAATAATTACATATTTTTTTCACTTATTGCAACAAGGCATGCTGCTATGGCACTTGTAGTTGCAAAGTTGCCGCTGTTTCGTGCATAAGAAATTGAGCAGCAGCCTCATGTTGTTAGCTCGTTAACAAGAAAGGACATTATATGCATTAGAAATAATATCCATATGTAAGATTACAAAGTTTACCTAATCTTCCAAAATCTGCAAACAAAACCCATTAAGCACTTAATACAATGACCGTGAAAACAACGAAAGACGAAGAGTTTTTAATCAGGAATGAAGGATAAAATGACTGTGTGAGCGAGATATCATTTTAATTTCGAGTGCGCACCAAAGTACTTCTTACAATTAATTGTCATTCATGGATATTCTGATGGGTTGTAAATTGTCTGCTACGAGACAAGAATAAAGTCATATTTTCACATATTTAATATGATCAAAAAATAATGTAAAAATAGATATGTAAGTTTCGAATCAAAAGCAGTTGTGGCAGATTTTGAGCGAGCGATCCACGAGGGTGTGCGTGGAGCATTTCCGGGAGTGAAACTCAATTGGTTGTCGTTTTCATCTTGCACAGACATCCCTGGTAAGTACATTTTGAACCGGTAACTTGATACCATTTATATATTTTTTTTCTATACGCAACTCTGGCTAAACTGCTAATTATGAACAAATTTCAAAAAGTCCGTCTGTCTGTCTCTCACGAAAATTGGAAGCACGATAGCAATTGTAATTATATTAATCAATCAACTATCTGCCTCAGAATAGAATAGACTCTTTGATATTATTTGAAAACTTTTATATTTGATTTTTTGCAGGTGGAGAAAGATATGGCATCTAGGCTTGTCAACAACGTATAGTGATGAAGAGTCAGAAGAGGACAAATGGTTCCATTATTGTTTTGGTCTGACTTATCTTGACCCTGAAGACGTTGGTGAAGCTCTTTCTGACCTCATGAGCGTGCAACCGTCTTAAGAACGACTAACAAAATTCACGGACTATCTCACGGAGAATTATAAAGATGAGCTCCATCTGGGTGGAAAAATATGTGGACTTGTGGAGAACCACGAACGCGTGTAAGAGTTTCCACTCAAAATTTAACACGTCATGTGATTCCTCGCCCCCTAATATTGTCATATTTGTTAAAAAAAACTTAAAAGGAGTAAAACGGACACTTACTTAAGACTACATAGCGTATCAAGTGGTGCTTCTTTCAAAACGGACAAGAAGACCAAGAAAAAGAAAGAGTTTATTCATAATAAAATAAATCTATTTCAAAATGGTGAGATCAGCAGATTGGATTTGTTAAGTGTGTATCGTAAAAAGCAGTGGTGAATTAGTTTGGATCGAGTCACCGTGTATCACCAGCAGCCGACAATTTACATTTAAGGAAAGTTTTGTTATTTTAGGTTCCTCATTTGAGTTTAAAATGTTTAATTGCCTATATTAGTTTTATGTGATTTTTTAATTTTAAATAGTTGTACATATGCTTTAAAATTCTAATTAAGATCATGGAAAAATATATATTACAAATTGCTTAAGAAAGAAAAGTAATACAATAATGAAAGAATAAAAGGTTGCTCAGTTTAAGTGTTTGTCGGGGAAGCAGTTTTTGGCAAGTTGCTCAATTCAAGTGTGGTGATATACCAGGTTGCTCAGTTCGAGTGAGCCGGGGGGAGAAGGGGGCTGGCCGGCTGTTAGTCATTCAAGGCTGCAAGCACACTTTTCCAAGAACTGATAAAGATAAGAAGTGTAGTGCCCCCCCACTGTAAAATGTGTAGGCGATAAAGCAACCCAAGTTGGACTGCGGGGAGATAAAACTTCGAGATACAATCATACTCTCGAGCATCAAAATTAGACTAGCCATTACAGCCAGCTAGACGCTTCTGTCTGATAAGTCCGAAATAAGCCAAAAACCGGTCGGGGAATCTAGAGGCCGAAAATATTTATGATTATAATATTTTCTTTATGATGTAGGAATGTTTGGATTATAAAAAAGGGAGAGTGAAATCATAGTTTTGTGGAAAAAATAGTCTATTAAAATTATACACATGTCTCCCGGCATACGGCGAAACACTTGACTTCTTTGTTTTACCCATGTGTGTAAATCTTAGGGTAATTTGGATGGGTAATAAGACGTAATAAGCTACCTTTTCATAGCAAAAATAGCAAAAATAGTAATTTACTGTGTTAGTGGTTAGTAGTGTACCTCTACCATAGCTACCCCCTTCCCTCAAACGTCATACTCTTTTCAAGTGACAGAATTAAACATTTTTTAAATTATATTTATTAATCAGTATATATTGTTATAGTTAATCTTAAACTTACACTTATGAGATAGAAGAATGTAAATATAATGAACTTTAATACATTTAGGCAATACTTTTTATTTATTTTTCCCGGGATAAGGTTTTTTTAAAAAAAAATATTTTCATTTTATTTCTTAATATTATTTATTATTAAAAAAAGTTACAAAGATAAAAAAAATATGGTAAAATGCATATAGCCTGATACTAGTGATGGGTCGAACAAGCTCGTTGACGCGAGCTAGCCCACATAAGCTCGCTCACTCAAAAGAGTCGTTCTTAAGAGTCATATCGTTCACCGCATGGCTGGCTCGCTCCCAATCCCTTCACCCCTTCAACTCTTTAACTTGATGAGCGAGCGCTAACTAGTTATCACAATTCCCGTTCCAAGCGTGCAAATCATACTCTTCCCTTTCAACTTATGAACGAATTAAGATTTATGTGTAATTTTTCCGAAGCATAATACGTTTGATTCTTTAATTTTATTACTAACGCATATTACTTATAATAACTAACCTTAGCATATAGCCTTTAGTGGCTAATTCACAGAATTATGTCTATTGATGTTAAGAAAAATAGTTTTAATATTGTAGGCAGTGCTGCTATCTAGTAACGGTAGTTAGTATTTATATTAGATTTTTTCGTAGTAACGAACGAAGAACGACAGAAGAAACGTGAATGACAAACACTCCTGACTCTTTCTAAGGTAGTGTGTAATGGCGGCGTGAAAGACTCGCTCGTGAAGCTAGAGTCGTTCGTTCACAGCTCTTGTTCAAGAGTCATTCAATTTGAATGACTTGCTCGCTCGCGACCCATCACTACCTGATACTAGTTGAGACCTTAAAATATAAATCACAAAAAACTTTCATTTTAATATATATAAAATATTGAGTTGAAAACAGGACAATATTTAGCTTTTTGAACTAAAAAAATACCAAGATTCATTTAATTTTTCTTAAAAAAAAGTTTCCATGACCAAATTTTGTTAGAATATAGGGAAAAAACAAATAAAAAGAAGCTTACTTGGATTATAAAATATCCCTAAACATTCCTTTTCTATGTCCTTAAAGATCTTCTCTAGATAGTTCACTGTCTGACTGGTGACTACTTTCTTTAGAGTAATCAGATTCACCATCATCAGTCACTGAACTCTGATATATCACTGTCTACATCACTAAGCTCTTCCAACAACTTTCGTGGACGCTCCTGTTTGTTTTGTTACATACCGTAACTAGCATTGTTCGAGCCCTGGCATCTTGCCGAATAAACTTTGTATACTCCGTTCTACTCAATCATTTTGTAATTGTACTGTTATGTTTCTTATGTTTGAATAAAATATAATCTTGCTATCCTTTGACTATTATTTATCTTGAGAAAATTATGGAGGGGATGGCAAATTGACTTTAATTCAGAAGATAATTTAACAATTGATCACAACAAGAATAAGTTTGTATGATTTTCATCAAAGCTATTTTTGCAAGTATAAAAAGATTTAAAACAATCTGATTTTATAAAAAAAATATTCTGTTAAGACAAAAATATAACCAATAAACAAAGAAAATAAAGGTTATAGACATGGAAAATGAAAAATGATTGGCAAACTAGAGATATTCTCTCAACTACTCTATATTGATACACCCTAGCACACAGAGCGTAAACTAGAGATATTAAGCTATACTAAGCTATTGAAAAAAATATATATATTTCCTCTACATGTTATCTGCCTCATTCCCACTCCATTAGATTATTTTAAGCATGTACAACAAGATTTAAACTTCCTTTGTAATTATTAACCAATTGTTTAACAGAAAAATTATACCTTATTCGAATTTTTAATATGTACATTAAGTAAATTTCCAAATAAATAAAATATTCATTTTTATATCCCTGTAATGGCGGGATATAAGCACATCTCGAGAGACGCTAGCGATGCGCGGCGAGTGATGGAAACACGAGCATCCAGGTAGAACAACTTTTCCGCTTTATACAGCCCAGCCTGGAAACTCATTCCACGCATGCGAGTGAATAGAGTAGTGAGCAGTGAGTAACGGGATCTCGAGTACTGTGACCTCGAGTATAGCGTGACGTCACAACCCACCTGTCAGGATTGTAGAGACACAGTAACCTACTGGCACACTAGATACATCCCTTGTTCTTCAGGGTCCAGATTCAAACACTCATTGGCGATTGTATATTAGAAGATAGTTTAAATTTATTATCTTATCATCATTATCAGTATTATAAACTTATATTAACTAATCCAAAGGACATCAGATGAGCTGTGCTAGTTTTCAGTGGCGTGGCTAACATTATAAAGAGATGGAGACTGAAATGTTAGTTAGGTACTTATTATAACTTGACCTAGTTATAGCTGACAGTAATAAAGCTGTAAGCACCGAGTCTTGTTCACACGAAACGTCAAATTTATATGACATACTAATAAATATATTTTTATCAATTCATCTCCTTCCATTTTAAAACTTTGAAAGAAACTAAATGATTGTATTTTAAATAATTTGAGCACGCACTTTACACAAAACGTTGTCTCCAGAGTCAAAGTTAAAAACAATTTACAATTATTAAAAAGGTCCCCAAGTTCCCAAAATGGAAAACCACAAGATTTCTCATGAAAATACTTTGGTTAAAAAAACATTAGTTCTATTGTTTATATCACCTTTAATAACTTTTTGTGTTCCTTGTACGTGAAATCGTTCTTACTGAAGGCTTATGTGGATAAACGTTTTTTAAATCGGGTATTAGGGCAGTTCCGTAGAAATCTTTACACGAATCCTAACCTCCCCTTCATCACTTCATCAGCAGCTTTTGTCTCCCCCCCCCC